>BMAV01009759.1:857056-887246 GCA_019973955.1 Trichonephila inaurata madagascariensis
ATATATATATATATATATATATATATATATATATATATATATATATAATGTCCTAATTACTACACATGAACCGTAAGTAAAA
Organism: Trichonephila inaurata madagascariensis; assembly: GCA_019973955.1. Classification (NCBI taxonomy): domain Eukaryota; kingdom Metazoa; phylum Arthropoda; class Arachnida; order Araneae; family Nephilidae; genus Trichonephila; species Trichonephila inaurata. The sequence goes on from BMAV01009759.1 coordinate 857,139, forward strand.
CTCCACAATCCAATTTTTTCAAGTAACTTTTTTTATTCTGTCACCATTAATTGACTTGCATCAGTAGCGAGAAAGTCAAAACACTTGTATAAATACTGAATATTTAAGATAAACCTAAATAGAAGAAATCTTCTCTCTTATACATATTTGATGCTAAATTACTTGAACAAACATTAGCTTTTAATTACCCATTAGGATTAAAGAAACATTATATAGAAAGCAACTTAGGAATCACGCAAAATCGTAAACATTAGGAGGTATCTAGAGCAAGTAGTAGATTTTAACATGCAGTTTTCTAGAAGATATCGTATATTTGCGTGACCTATGTCGTTAGGTTGAGATATAGATTTTCATATGAACAGGAAATGTTTCCTTACGATCAATCTCTAGAATTACTTTGTCTTCTTTTTCAGAAATTTCTTTTCGTAATACTAATCATTGAATATATCAACTTTTACTTGGAAAAGTGGAAATGGTCAAATTATTGATTTTTATGTTTCCCTACTTTTAGAAAAAGCATTTTTCTCCCATTAACACCATTTGGAAATAATGTATAATTTATGAGCCTCAACCAGATAAAAATTATCCTTTCAAATTTTGATATAAGAAAGATATCAAACATCATTTTTCAACATTTTAGCTTCTTGCGAAAATTGTGCGAGGAAAACGAAAATTTTGAATACTTTGTAGTTTTTTTAAACTAAATCCTAAAACTTTTTTTTTTTCACAATAATATATTGAACTCAGATTTTGGAGTAAATATTTATAGATTTCTTAGAAATCTAGTTCATACTTAAGTCTATTAAGATAATTGAAGTACTGAAAAAGCTTTAAGTATTTTTCCATTGAAAGTTTGAAATTAAAAAATAAATTATAATCCCTTTTAAGCCAACAACATAAATGTTTTGAAACTCAAGGTAAAAAATGCAAAGAAATCAAACTTTGAAAAGAAAAATATAAATTGACTTTAGTATTAAAACCACACAAAGCCATAATTATTCTTTTTTTCCCAAAGCTATCAAGCAATTCTTCAATGATTTGCGATTAGATACTTTTTAATAATTTAATCACGTTTTGGGGTTCCTAAGGAAATAAAATGTAGAGTAGAATAAAAATGAAGCTATAAATCTTTTAATCATATTTATTTTACTAAGCTACAAAAATTAAATCTGTTAAAACGGCTGAAGGTATTCGTGCAAGAAATTTAATTAATTTGGTGAATAAATAAAAAAAAAACTTTTTTTCACTTGTACAGTGATAATTAGAGAGTAATTTTGAAGAAAATAATTTTGAAATATTTTTTTTCTAAATTTACTGACTTTATTATATGTATGTGTGTATGCTGTATGACAATTCACACATATAATGAATTTCAAAATTAATTAATGTGTTAAAAATGTGTAAGGTAATACTTCAAATTTACTATATATATATATATATATTAAGTTTCTAATGAATGAAAAAGTAAATGTAAAAAAAGTTTATAAAATGTGAAAACATTTATTGATTACGGATATCCGTCTCTAATCTTTTATTTATTTATTATTTTTTTTTTGAATATTGAAAAAAGAAAGGATCAGTAATTTCCAATATTTATGTATACGGAATATACGTACACACAATGGTTTATTTTTATTTAATTCAACAAAAAAAATATTATTTTATTCTTTGCAATTAGTCTGACATTATTTTTCTAAATATTTTGCTAAATTATATCAACTCTGAAATATGGTTTAATTTATTTGTTTAAATTAAAAACTTCCAGAATTTGTTTTTTTTTATTGAAAAAAAAGTAGTAAACATGAATTCTTCGTATTTTACACATAACTGGAGACTGAAAGTCTAAGTAAATAATCATTCATAAGATATTTTATATCTCCAAATTAGGGAAAAAAAACATAAGCTGTTTTAAACCATAAGGTGAATAAACATTAGCTAGAAAAATTGGAATTTTAATTAGTCTTTTAAAATTTGTTAAAAAGTACAGAATTATTGCTTTTTACGCCACATTCACTCGATGATTACTTTTAAATATACGTTCATAGTTTTTTCTTGGTTTTTCAATCACTTCTATCGAATATCATAAATGTATTCTTGTAATAGAAAAACTACAAGAAATGAATATATTCTTGTATATATCTTTACCAAGCCAGAATTTATAATTTTAAGAGGATGATGGACCTTCACAATGTCACATTTTTTTCAAAATTGTCATTTTTATTTTTTATACTAATAATATTCCTTATATTTCATCGAATAACTGTCAAAGAATTTTGTCAATTAAATTAATAATTATTGAATTATTTTTTTTTTATTTTTATTTTACTCAAATAATATTTATAAAATGTGTGTGTACTTTTCTTAGTTCGTAAATTCTCTCTTTTCATTGTTACATAAAATGCTTCTGGCGTTTCAAATTACGTCTTATGCCTTAGAAACGTGCTCACAACCTATGAAATTTGATATAATTAATAAATTTATTCATTCGTTTTCTAAATAATTTAACGGCTCATATTTTTTGTTGTTTTGAATACCTTAAATGTGTGATAATTGGTGAAATATTTCATATAGTATGGAAAATTTATCTTTTTTTCATAAAATTTTATTCTGAATTTAAGAAATCCATGCACTGATATATTTTGTTGTAATTCATCTATATATAAAAGAAAAATATACATATCTTAAAAACTAATGCGCAAGGAGCATTTTTAACATAGTTTAAAAAATTTATATTTTTTAAAAAAATCAGTCTATATAATAGTTTTTTAAAAAATATATTTGAGTTGTGAAATATAATAATCATTTACTATATTGATTTCATTTTCAGCTAATTAAGCTAACAATTTAAGATATTAGTTTTAATGGTCCACACCGTCCCCTTAAGGTATCCGACTACGTTCGGAACCGTGAATTTGCAAAAGGGCATAAATGGATTATTTTCATAATATCTAGTGTCACTTAGATTAGAATACATGTACATGATTGTTTTAAGGATATTTTGACAAAAAAAAATTATTTAAGTACAATATTTTGGCAAAAAAGTACCTTAGAATAATATTTTTTTCAAAATGTTCTCCTTTTGTAAAAAATGCTTCTATTATAATAATATTTTGCCTGTATATAGTTCAGACCTCTCTACAGAGGCTCAACTAGAATTTTTGAAATATATACCTTAGAAGTGGGTTTATCCATATTTTACGACAACAGAGGGAAGCAATTTTAAGAAAAAACCACAAATAATTATTTCAATTAGTGGTAACTCTGAAAATAATGCGAATTTTTCAAAAATCATAGTTGAGCCGCTGTACACAGGTCTGAGCTATATACGGGTAAAATATTATTATAAAAGAAGCATTTTTCACAAAAGGAGAACATTTTGAAAAAAGATTATTCTAAGTTAACTTTCTGCCAAAATATTGTATTTAAATAATTTTTTTTGTCAAAATGTCCTTAAAACAATTTTATGCATTAATTCTAATCTGTGGCACACTAAATATCATGAAAATTATCCATTTATGCGCTTTTTTAAAATCACGGTTCCGAACGTAGTCGGATACCTTAAGTGTAAAGGGAAATACTAAACTGATTAATATAATGGTACAGCATTCAAAATATGTTATAAAAGGTCCAGAAAATAATTGTGCAGTAGTAATAACGCGTATTAATATTATGTTAGCAATATTCTTTAAATGTTGCTTTTAAAAGTGTTTTAAAATATCGGAAGCTGAGTTTTAAATAATTTTTCTTTCTAAATAAATACAAATTTTAAAGTGAAACAGGCGTGTTGGCAATGATTGACTGGTAATGGATTTATTTTATTTTTTTTCTGTCAAATATTTAGGTACCCAAATTGAATTTATTGCTTCTTAAAAATCTCAACAAGTTCTTTTTCAGAAAGGTAATTAAAAAACACTGTTGGCATGATATGAGAAAAAAGCACATCTTCGTTGATACTTGTTTCAAAGGTCTTTAATTTTTCCTGAAAATATTCTCTGCATCAAATTTTTTCTCGTGAAGTATTTTATGGTTTCTGTTATTCTTATTTTTACTTCCACTAATTATGGTGCTTGCCAGGAAATTTACTTTATAAAACACTTCATCTGAAGCTTGTAGTCACAGAGCCAGAAAAAAAAAGGTGAAAGAAAATGTTTCAACAACCACAACTGATGACGAACTTTAATTAAGTACCTATCTCTGTTTATATGTAACAGAAAAATTGCAAAAGCTAATTGCAGTGCAAAAATATAGCAGTTTTACTTAAATTATTTTTCAAAATGCAAAGAAAAGTGGATGTCATTAGAGAACAACATATACTTTAGCTAGAATATTTAAGTTATTTTTCTAAATGTACACAAGAGATTCTGAAAATTCACTCTTTTAATGCTTCTTTTATTTAAAAAGAATATATTTACTTAAAGACTTTAATGTTCTAAGTAATCTCTTTTGCCATATTTTGTTTCGTAGTGGTGATTAAATACAATTTTGGATACAAAATTTTAAGAAATACTTGAAATTTGAAATATACTTCAGAAAATATTTTTACATTCTATATACACATTCCAATTTTTAAGTTCTTCAACAGATTATATTTTTATTTCTCAAGAATGAGTAAATTTAAAGCCATATGTAACAACAACAACTGAATGAGTAAATTAGACATTTTTTTATTCTTGAAATAAAATGAAATAATACAGTACTAAAATTTCCAATACGCAAAAGTTAATAAATTGTATGCCGCAGATTTATTATTTTATGTATATTAGATTCTAATTTTGAAATTATACAGTAATTTTCTATCCTTTAAAAACGGAATATATTTTTGAGGCCTGATTTAAGATGATGTATGTAAAGATTAGAATGTACCAATCATAACTTGTTCAACCTTTAATGAATTGTTCTAAAGATATTTAAAGCTTTAGTACTGGCTTCAATGCTCCTGGTTTAAGTGCTCCCTGTTTATTTCTATAGAAGGAAGTATAGCTTTAAACAAAATTCCTTATATATAAATAAAATTCGTAAAAAAATTCAGTCTATTAACCAAAATAGCTATATAGGTTTTCCTTTCTTTTTACAAATAACTCATATTTCCTAAGCGATTATCCATTAAATTTTGCTATTCATCCCGAAATATATTTTTAGAAAAAAAATCATGAGTAAGACCTATACAGAGTAGAATTATTTTTAGAATTGATAACAATTCTGGAAAATCCTCCCTCCCAAAAAAAGCACTCTAATTTGCTACGAATATTTTATCGTTTGTCTCTTATTCATTCGTTATAGTTATAGTTATTACCATCAAAATAAACGTATTTAAGTCCGTGTGTGTTAAAGATTCACAATACTTATAAAGAATATTTGGTCATTTTTTTTCTAAATTGCAAAATATTATTCTAAATGTTTTAGTAATTATTAAAAAGAGAAAGCTCATACATAAAATTATGAAATCTTAAGACAAATTGTAACAAACAGACTAAAGGATTAATTATCGGTATGCTACACATTTTTGCCTAACAAATCCAACGTAAAAGATAGGCAATAGTATTTTAATTAAACACGTACAAACTCACACCGTAATATCAAAACATACCAGCAGTATGAAAAAAAAAACATTTGATAATGCAAATAAAGGATTTTCCATTGCATGTTATACAACTCAGTGGCATAACCAAGACATATATATGTATCTTGATCATACTTACAGAGGTTTACGTAAAAAAAGAATAATGTTAGCAGTTTCGAACATTTTCTTTATTTGCCTATTATTTAATCCCAAAAACTTACATTTTGATTCAGGAAGAACAAACTGAATTATAAAAAGAAGGGTTAGAGAGGAAAACGCAGTAACATTTACTTTTCGTAAATGCTTATTCAAATATATGTTCCATCTGAAGCACACGGAATCGTTCGTGACCAGTTGAATTCATTTTATTCGTACAGAGAAATTCTTCTTTTACAGATCATGGTTTGGCATCCATTTACATACGGAAAATGATTTCTGTGTGGTTTTTGACTTCCCCCATCCACTCAAACAAAAGTCTCGCAATCACTTTTTTAAAAGTTGTCAGTGTCTGTGATCTCATTACTTTTCCAACAATTTTACATGAATAAATAAACAGAGTCATTGTTCCTGTCAAAATAAATGGAAATAAGATTTTCATAATTAAATGTGTTTTAAATAATGAAAGAAATTACAGAAATTGTATCCAAGTCTTTCAAATGTCTTGTATGTTTTTTTTCATCTTAAGAAAGTATTATTAGTTTTTCAACGTTTTTTAAAATTTTTATTTCCATTTAATGTATTTTTCAGTCTTCAACTGATCATTGATTTTATTATTTGGATTTTAGAATTACTTTTATTTTGTTTAAAATTTTATTTTTGGCAATTTTCATTTACTTAATCAATGTACAGGCAATTTTTCCTATTTGTAAGCTTATTTATTCGTTTCCTTTTTGATAATTTTTAATTTGCTCTGTATTATTGAAACAATAACTAATCAAGCGATATGCGATTGATTAGTTACTAAATCATTTTTAACGATTTTAAAATCCTCTATCAACTAAGCAAAACCTATTAATTTTGCTAAAACAGTGTTAATTTAGATGTGGACTTTAAATACTGAATAACAGAACAAATTATGCTTTCGAGGTTTTTCTTTAAAATAAAATAATTATAATCATAATAAAAATTAGCTAGTGGTGTTTAAATTAATAAAACGTTGCTAACTATCAAATAAAATCATAGAAATTAAGAAAAATATAGCTATAAATGTAAGTCTTAGTCGTAATCATTAACATTTTACTTATTGTTTGATTGAGAGGTATCTCGTAATATCATTAATCCCTTAACTGCCGATTAAAATTTAAATGATTCTCTCCCTAATAGCATCATTTTTCACATAGGCGCGCATAGTGTTTGGGGAGGAGGGAAGAAAAGGCCTAAATGAGCAAATTTTTCTATGAAATAAGTAAATCCTTCGCGGAAACACTGTCAAGGTCATATTAATGTGTTTCAAATCTTTGAAGTAATTTTGCCAATAGCAGCGCAAAGAAAAAAAATCTTATTTCGGAAAGACGTATATATACGTTCGTAGCTCTTAACGAACCGGTTGAGCCAGATGGATATACACGCCGGTGGCACTTAAGAGATTAAATTTAAAAAGCACTGAATTTTTTTTTTTTTTTTTTTTTTTTTTTTTTTTGGGAAAGTTAGTAACTCAGTCAGTGCATTAAATTTCTGAACAGAATTTTGTAAAAAAATGATCGAGGGATCATATAAAGTATACTACAAAAGGCGTCTAGACGTTGTTGTTCCTGATTAGCATAACTTAAGGATAAATAACAAATGAAAAGAATATAAATTTTAATGAAATTTCTTTCTTATAGTAAATATGAAATTTCACAAATCTGACTTAGAATGGTGAAAAGTTCGGCAGCACAAAAGTTATTTGATTGATTTTGTACGTATTCTATATGTTCATTGTTTATTCATGTTTGAGTTTTCAGAAATAGACTATCTATAGAAAGATTACATTTTGACATTTTAGTTTCCCTTAAAAGCAAGTCCATTGCGTCCTTTAAAGATACAGGAAAATTCTGAAATCCATATTTTTACAATAACCTAGAAATTTATCTGCAAACAATTCATTTTATTTCAAAAATAATTTTTATGTATATTAAAATATAGAGAGAATATGTTATGCAATACGAAATAAATCATTTTTTAAAAAATGCTGCGATTTTATATTTTTTATTTTTTTTTTACTTTTATTTCAGCCATTCCAAGAAAATATTAAGAATTTAATAAGAATGTATTGCTCAAGCATAATTAATTTAATTTCTATCCTCGTATCAAACTAACTTCTTATGTCTTTTTTCCATAATGACATATGGTAATCAATTTTTTGAAAGTTTATTTTCTCATTAAGTCCCACGACTGTGACAGTGGTCTATCCCCTTTAATATTTTTAAATAACTTAAATACGTTATTAAAATCAATAAATAATAAAAAAAGAAGAAATAAAAATATTGTAATATTTTATTTGAAACAAAGGGAATTATTAAATGAATAAGAAATAAATACAAGAGTTTATCAGTAGTAGGTGAAACAGTGAATAATAATAAAAAGTAATACACAAAAAAATAATAAAATAATAAACAAAAGTGCATGCCAAATTTATTTAGCAGTACAGTTTATGAAAAATCAATCAAACTTCGTTGAATTAATTTTTAATGTGCACTGGTCAATTGTTATAAATCATTATAATTGTCACAATATAAAAAATGTATTTGCTTTAAATGTAAGAATAGTTTTAATCGTTAAGCGTTTTCGTTTTAAATATAACACAGGTAGCATTTTAATGTACAACATGTTATTTTTGATGTATTACAGTTTTATTCAATGTTCATCTAAAAACATAGCATGGGGAACTCAGAATTTTAAAGGTTTCTGTATAAAGCTATACCTTTTCTTTGAAAACGTGTTTCTAAATATATCAGTTTCTGTCAATTAGAACACTTACAAAGCTAGTTTTTGTGTCTAGAAGTTTTGCATTAAATAATGCCTTGATAGAAATACACAAAGGACTAATGGCTGTATAAAGGGAAATTAGAGCAAGAGTTTGTTGATGAGGTAAATACCAGAATCGGCTCCATCTGAATGTCTGATCTTACAAATATTACGCTTGAAATATTTGAAATTAAACATATAACCTAAATAGATGCAGGACCATTATTCACCCCACAATCATCTGGAAGAATTAAGGACCAAAATCGTCAGCAGCAGGCCCTGAATCAAACGACTATCAAATTACTGCACATTCATATCATTTGATTAAAGCTTCTCTGATAACTTTGCACTTTCTGTACTGTAATTAAAACGAATACTATATACTAAAAGAAAGCTCTTTTAATACAAATGAATAACAATATAAAGTAAAACAATCATTTTTTACTGAAATAAAAATACAAAGCACTAAGAAACACTATATATATATAGCAATAGTTATATAAATACTTAATAAATTTTTATCTGTCGTTTAGTAATATTTTTTTAATTTGAAAGGCTTAAAGAAAGGCTTTTACCCAATTACACCCACGAAAGTTTAGGCAATTAATTATTTCTCATTAAAATCTTCGAACTGTAGTGTTCGTTGTAAAATGAAGCTAAATTATAATACTATTGATAATATTATATTAGATTTCCTATATAAGTAAAGGATAAAAATGCCACTTCTTTTCTAGAGAAGCATGTTTTTTGAGCAATATTTAAATCTAGAATAAAATGTTTCAGTTTTATATAAATAATATAAACATAGGTTTCACTACAATCTTAGTTCATAAGGCTAACAGCTTGCTATTGTACTGCAGAGGTTAACTTTTTTTTAGCTGTACTGTCTGATTATACTTCTTTTTCAGCTTTGATTCTTTCGATTTATATAGCAATTTAATACGCACGCACATTTTATGTATATAATATATACAGATACGCATATATATATATATATATATATATTTAGACTTCAGTTGCGTTCTTCATGAATTATAATTCATAAGAACTCTAATGATAAAAAAGAAATTTCAAAAAACTTTATTTACCTATTTTATCTATCTATCTATATATATATGTGTGTGTGTGTTTGTGTGTGTGCGTGCGTGTGCGTGTGTGTACATATAGTTCTCTTTTGGGGTATAAAAACATTTACAAACTATAAAAATTAACTATTTATCTTAAGAATACAACATTGACAGTCTAGGTACAGCTCAATAAAATCTGGCATTAAAAAGGGCAGGTGCTTGGTTTTAATCCATGTTCTGATATCAAAGAATAGATAAATTTATTTCAAACAAGATATTTAGCATTAGTTATGAATATCAAAATACTGCTATCCATTACTACGAAACATCAGTAGTTACTTTGTAAATGAAGAAGTTGTTAAAAGAAAATATGAAGCAAAAATTCAGAAATGATTTGTAGAAAATATTTTTAAAACAACACTCATTATCACTTATAAAAATTATAACAGTTATGAAGCTTGCTCACTTCAGCACAACTAGTTTTTAATAATATATCTACAATGAGAATGATTACCCGTACCTTCATGGAAAGTTTATTCTATTAAAATAATCTTTAAAATCTTATTTCTAATATATTTCACATCTGAAGAATTAACGGTCAACTTAATAAACTTTTAATTCGATGTTTGTCGTTAAATCTGACAATTCCATAATAAATTACTTTATAAATTTAAAGTCACGCATTAACTTAATTAAATCTAAATTTCTGGTCAAAAGGTTTGTGAAGTTTACAGGCTCCTCCCCCCTCTCTCTCTCTCTGTGTGTGTGTTTCTAAATAAAATATATGAGAGATGGAGAAGTTCCTTTACTTGTAATGAACTATCTTTCCATTACTTAAGTAACATTAAAAAATTACTCTAATTAATTACAACGACTGGGATTAAGGCATTACTTTTGTTTGATGAATAACTTACTTTTAATTCCGGAACACTCGTAAAAGCATCAGTATGAAGACTTTATTCATTTAAACCTAAGTTATTTTAGATTCTCTATTAACAGAATTTTATCTGCTAGTGCATTTTGAGAGATTCGAAATGCTTCAATTAATAGATTAAATTTTTACCAAAAAGTAAAGAGTAAATATTTCAACGTTTTAATAGCAATCACATCACTTCCACAGATTTATGAGAAAGGCAGAAAAATAAATTCTCTGAAATCAATACTAGATAAAAAACAGGCTTATTTGAAAAATGTTCTTATGAAACGAGAGTTTGAGAATAATATTTATGCGCATAAAAATATATGTTAATGTAATAAAATCTTAAGTTGATATACACACTGTCACGTAAACAACAACTGATTCATGAACAACTGATTAACTTATACACGTTGGCTTAGTTGGTAGTTTACTATGGATGTCCTTCAAAAAATTTCTATAAAAGATATTCAAAAATGCTTAAGACCAAAACATGTTTTGCATATAATCTTTATGAGCTTTACTTTGCTTCTAACAAACGTGACTTATACACACTGTCACGTAAACAACAACTGATTCATAAACAACTCATTAACTTATATACGTTGGCTTAGTTGGAAGTTTATTATAGATGTTCCTCAAAAAATTTCTAAAAAAGTAATTCAGAAATGCTTAAGCCCAAAACATGTTTTTCATATAATCTTTATGAGCTTTACATTGTTTCTAACATTACTTGGAAATTGCCGAGTTCAGATAAATTGTAGTATGTTTTATTTCTAATGAGTTTTTTTTGTATGTATCTCATATATTAAAGATATATTCACGCACAACATTTAGAGCTTCAAATTTTCTAAGACTTCACTGATTACCAATGTTGAATATTTCCAAAAAATTAGGATTTGATTGAATGAATTACTTACAAGTATAAAATTTCATTTTAAAACTGAGAAAAGAAGTTTAAAATGAACATTTTGTTTAATTTTTGGTTTTTTCTCCCAGAGAAAAAAAAGAAAAGAATTTTGAACATTTATTTTTTGCCTGTACTGTACTCAAAGTCAAGTTTTTGCTATAACTCAAACTTAGCAATTAAATAAAAGCATTAACTTACTATCGTTTTGACTCACAACTTTAGGAAGTAATTTAATCTCATTTTTAGTACTTTTTAAATAAAAATTGAAAAAATTCATTTTTGAAAATAATTTAAAAATTATTTGGAAAATAAATCTATTGTGTGTACAGATGATACCTATATGCTATTGATTTCAACTAGCTAACAAGAGCTAAAAATGTAGCTGTGTATGTGAAAAATCTCTCAATCCTTCCATTACAGATATATCCAATAGGTAAGAATCGTGATTCCTTCCCATTTCAACTCGTAATGTAGGTCAGCTGTATTTTCCAATGCATGGATGGTACATACACCGTTGAAGTTTCAACGAACTGACGAATGAGATCTATTTGAAAAGCGTCCCATTCCCCCTGCTAAGTAAACGGAAATGAGGGAATTCTGAAGTTAAGGACAAGAAAAACTTCACTTGGCAAACTCACCTACTTCTGCGTTACCCTAAGTTGTGATAGATCAAACCTCAATGTTTGAAAATTGCGAAGTGTGGATAATAAACAAGTTTTACAAATTGTTAATGCCTTATTCGATGAAGACTATTTATTTTGGAAGCATTCACTTATAGTAGTACATTTTAGAAATAATTTCCTGATTTACAGAAATAAAACTAAAGTTGTCTTATATAAGGAATTTCACTAATGTATGGATTAATTTGTTTTAGTTAGATTAAAAGGTTATGATTTCTAAAAAAAATTAAATTCCATACTTCTTTCATGACATAAATTATATTTTTATGGTGTATTGTATAACAAGCATGTGGTTATTTTTTTTAATTAAAAACGCATGAAGTGTTTAATGATTTTAAAAAGGAGATAGATGATCTTCATCTTTTTTTTTTAAATAAAAATATGAAAATGATACTTCTAAGTATTTGATATCATTTAGTACTCGATGTTATTTAAAATTGTGGAAATATGTGTGTATTAACTGAAAGTGTTGATTTTTATTTTTGAGTTACTGCAATCAAATCAGAATAAATAATATTTGGATATGTTTTTGAATAAAAAAAGAGACTGTTGAAAGAGTTTAAAACACTTGTAAGAAAGGAGAATAATTTTGATTTTTATTAATTATTTTTAAAAGTTATGAAAAATTTGGAAAGCTCTAATGCACTTATGTGTCCAAACGAATGAATGAAAAGATGAAAAAGTAAAAATAGCCTACTCCTTCTGTATAAGCAAACTATCTTCATGACTCTTCATAAATAATGCACGAAAGTTTCTGAATTATCGTGGACATGTAGTTAAAAATTTTATATCTGAAGATTCACAGAAAGTAACCAAGGGTTTTAGTTAAAAAAATTTAACAAATATTTTTTTTTCTATAGCTACAAAATTATTAAATAAAACAAGAAAATAATATGGTTTGAAATCATGTTCAATAAACAAAAGCAAAGATATAAAACAATAAACACATAAATCTTAAGCTAATCTGTTTGAAGTTTACAGCCCAGCGCGACAAAATACATGGAGACATTTTCAAAGTAAAACAATATATCGTTACAAGCAGTTGACCATAGGGAGGTAACTAATTCATTAATGGCGAAATCTTCGGTTGATTTTAAGAGTTTATGCACAATTTAGTCTCTTCACATTTTTTGGTACTAATTTTCTTCACACCCACATACGACATTTATCCTATTTTTTCCTTTAAACACACAAGCAGCATACGTTCTGGTGTTGCTTTTAAATGAAGAGATATACGCAAGTTTCATTACAAACATTTTTCACTAAGATGTTAATAATACCTTTAAGCTAAACTAAATTTGAAAATTTCTTAAAATTCATTACTTTTGTATTAATTACACAAATAAATTTTTAGAAAAAAAATGTTAAAAAAAAAACCCTACTAGAAATATCCTTATTAATTTTAAACAAAGAAGTTGCGGAAGCGTAATACCGAATCGATTTTTTAAACTTAAAAAAAAATCATGATTAAAGTCTGTTAAATACATGATGAATTTACGGGAGAAAAAAGAAATATGAAAATGGAATTATTTAGAAATGTTACATTGATTTTAATTTTAAAATGTTAAAGTTCAATTTGACACAAAAGTTTGTATATTCTAATCTTAGATAAGTGAGACAAAAACACAATTATTTAAAATCGCCATAATTTTGTTTTGCAAACTTTAAGTGCATTTGGATATGTCGTTACATTTAGATTCTAAATTCATTTTGGCATTGGGAAAGCATTTGGCAACTTTAAAAAGAAGTTAATTAATCTGCTTCATATGCTGTATTAAAAAATAAACATCCATGCCAATTTTCTAGAAAATTTACTAAAACTTAATTTTATTCTTCAGATACTTTTAATTCAAATGAATTTATGGTATGTGGGTTAACACGCGCTCCCACGCATATTTTCCCATAAAGTAATTAAGTACTTTTTACTGCTTAGTTTCTTTTTATTAACAATTTTTTTTACAGAAATTACTATTCCATGATTAAATGATAATACACACGAGAAAAGAACTCTTTTTCTTTACGTTACTGTAGCAACTACATATAAATCAAAAGTTGCAAAAAAGTGCAATTACATTAATTAATTATCAATGCTATCTGGTGCAGAAACATTTTCAATCCATACAATGTCCAGTTTCGTAATAATAACGACGAATTTCACCACAATGTTGGCTTTTATTAATTTCGAAAGATAATATAACTAGAACTAATTAACCTAAGCATTTCATTTGATAGAGATTATTTAGGTAAAATCCCTCTTTTAATTCCGCTTTTCGTAATGTCGTTAATTCTGCTGAAACTCTTGGAAATATATTGTTCAGTTATAATTAATTAGGTATTTAGATATTCGTTTGTAATTATTGAATGTCAATTAGTTACTCTACATATCTTGAATGCAGAAAATTAACTATACAATTTTGTATGAGGGAAGTAACTGGTGCTAAGCTAAAACTTACATTATTTGAAAGCATTACGAAAAATATATACTTCTTCATAATTAATAATTGCTTAGAAGATAATCTTTACTGAATTATGAAGGTAATGGTTATTTTAAGTTAATATAAGGCAATGGAAATGTAATTTTAGGTATTTCTTTAGTTAATAACCATGAATTACATTGTTGAAATTCAAGATTAATTGATCTTTTAATAGATCGTAAATCTTGATTTGTTTTATAAAAAAGAGTTAAATCAACTAATATACAACAAATTTCTTTTTTTTTCGATAAAATAAGTTTCATTCAGTTATGTATTAATACCTTAGAAATCACTAACCTCACATATCCTAAAATATTTAGCTTTCATATCAATTTGCACCAAGAATTTCCTTTTTGTGTCCATTAAAATGCGTTTTTCAAAAGGTTTTTATTTAAATACGATCTATTTAAAAATATTTGATACATCTTTCAAATGTACTTAAAAACGAAATGTTTTAATGTGATTTTGTTTGAGGGAGGAAAAATAGTAAATAAATTAATGTGGTTATTGCCATGACAATTATTGTAATTAATGTTATGGCACGATGAAAGCCAATACACAGTCAAAGTATTTTAAAATAGGGATTAATATGAGACAATAGTTCATTCAAAATGTGTTCACATATTGTTCCCATGCATAGAAATTCCTCATTGATTACATATTTTGAATAAAATCGCAATGAAAGTATATATAGCTTGACAAATTTGAGCATAAAACGAGTGAAAATGCTTAAAATATTTTTCTTTCAAACACAGCAATGTGCTTAACAATAGAAATTATTTTAGCAAGCTCAGTACATTGACTTAACTTATTAAATAAATATTTTCAATTATTACATGAATTTACTTAAAAACAATTAAAAACATGACATGTTTTTCAATAATTATTATATTTTGAAGACGAGTGTTATCAACTGCAGACAAAACCGAAAAATCTATTTTTTAATTATTAACTCAATTCACAGCTATTTAAAGCTACACGTATGAAAGGAAAGAAAATATGATTTTCCCTTAGAAAACATATTAACATTGAATTTTCTATAACATAACAAAACACAAAATATTAATCGAAAACTCATCTAAAGAAAATATATTATCAAGATCTTATTAACCTTTTAGATATTTTCACATTTCAATTATATACCTTCTTGTAAGACATCACTTAAATAAAAAAAAGAAAAAAAAAGTAATTTCGACGAAATGAATAAAACTACTCAATCTCATTAAGGCACTTTAATAAAATATGATAATATATCTAATTTATTTGCTGCGAAGACAAAAAAAAATTGTAGTGCATATTAGGAAAAATTACTCCAAACAATTTCAAGCCTCACTGGTAACTTATGAATAAATACAAGCATGAAATATATTCGAGTGAACTTAATAGAAATTCTGAGGAGTATAAATAGCAAAAGGTATACAAGACAAGATATAAAGAGTCCTTTTTTCCGACAAAAGAAGCCGATCTCTCTTTCTCGCGTGATAGAAAATCAAGCATTAAATGTAATTCCCTCGAATAAGCAAGGACTTTTTTGGTCAATGAGAGATATATAGAAAGAAGCAGATTTAATTTCATGGTATTAGGAAAGTGAAAATGTTTATTTATGAAAGAAATGACTCGGAGATATAAATAATGTTTTAGAAATAGAAAATGTATGTATATACGTGTGTGTGTGTGTCACGTTTGTATCTATCATAACGTTTTATAAATATTGCTTGCTAGGTGGTATCCTAACGAACTTTCTATACACATAACACTTACAAAAATAGAAACAATATCATTAATATTTTAATTAACTTTACCTAACATTTGCACTTGATTAATCACTTTTAATTAAAAATTCGTACACAACTGGTGCCATAGTTAAAGTTAACTATAAATCATAGTCATCCTACATCACAGAACACGGGTCTTCATATTGACAGTTTCTATATTTACTTCATGTATGTGAAAAAAGTTTCAGTTGACTGTTGAATTTGCTTGCTTTTTATGTGTATCATTTTGTAGCTTTGACCATTTTTTACAATAATCTTTTTTTAGATTAAATGTTTATTAGAGTTATGTAAGCTTACACTTGCTCTAGTTGGTTGCAAGTCGTTTTTTAAATTTGTTTTTTATACAATTTTTCTTGTACTATTATGCATAAATTTTCTTCTAAAAATTATAGATATGGTTCCGCAAAGCAAGCTAAACCCTAATTGACCTACCTAAGTCGGTGACAGCTTTAGAAATCATAGTAGTGTTCAATTTGGGGCAGTTGACTTTTTTTATATATACATACTTATATATTAGTTTGCTGTTCTTTGTTTTCATATCCATAATTTTCCATTCTTTGTTTTGTAGGATAGCTTATCAGTTTTATATTTATTTTGTTATAATAAATATAAAGCTGAGTCAATCAGTAATATAAGTCTATCAACAATTTGTCTGGAAATGGGAAACTACTTTCATGTGAAATATTTTTGTGTTATTAGAAAATAAGAACAGAGAAGAAAAGACGACATTCACTTGTATTTATATAACTGCATATGTATTTAAGAATTTTCTTATTAACACACATTACAGAAAGCAATTTAAAGATATAATTATTTTCAAGTAGTATTTTTTTACTATTGTAGGTGATTTTATTTACTGCCTGTTGAAAATATTTCATATTCATATAAAGAATAATTTGAAAGAACAATTTACTTATTATTATTTTACTTAGATATTATTTAATTTATCAACAGCATGTTAGAAATAGCAGGTAGTACATAGTATGCCGGACGTGTTTAACGAAACGAATAAAAAACATTGTTAATAGTTTTTCTCAGTCAGAAGCGCCACCTGTTGACGAAATTTGTAATTAGTTTTGAAAATTGGTGAGATTAAACTCCTTGGTTACCTAAGCAGACTGCAGCAAACTGTACATTTCAATCACCTTTCATTCTTTCTTAAACTGATTTTTTCAAATCGTCGGTTATTTTTGGGACACCTGGTATTATGGGCTACAAATTTTACTCGGGAACTTTGTATTATATTTTCATGTAGCAAGGTATTTTGCCGTTTTTATTTAGAAGCTGGTTAAATGTTCTCCCATAGACAACGATGATATTCAAATAGTTTAAAAATGGGTTCAATTCTTTTGAGATTGTTTTAAGGATTCCAGAAAAATATTCCCTCCTAGAACGCATCTTCTTCACAGATACCAGTTTGATTACCGAACTGATGGACTCAACGAGATTTGAGCACCGATTCTACTGAATTGGGAGAGATGATTGAGCTTTAACACGAAGCATATAACTATATCTCTTATGGAGAAAGAGATTTGAATGAACATCACACTATAAAGCAACACGAGAGCTGTTATCGATGGTCCTCGCCCTTTTGAACCTAGGTCAAGGCACTAAGACAACACCTCTGAGCTCGGAAACCTCTCTCACCTAACTACCGCATTACACCAATAGGAGGACATTTAACGTGCATTGTCTTATTGTTTAAGGTGGATCTTCAGTGGCACCAAAACTCAGAATCCCGATAACCTGGCCACGAACTCGTGGCCATAACCACTAGGCTCCCGTGGCCACGAATGTACTTCTTAATTCTTACCCACATGTTACACATTCATATCTACGAAGCTAAACATTTAATATAACATTTTGTATGATTAAAATACAATTATTAATATCATTGCAGATGAGAGTAGTTTATTTCTTGATAAATTCAAAGCACCATGAATTAATACAAAATCATGCACATCAACTAATATTTAATGTAAAAAAGTAATAATTTTTATTTTTATGCTGAATGAATATGAAATCGATATGAAATCTCTCACAATAGCAAATAATTTTGCTTGAGTCATAAACGTCTGAAACAGAAATATTTTGGGCTACGTGCAAAGGTATGAATGCATTATAGATTGTTTTAACAAGAGGATGAAACTTTATAAAAGGGAATTAAAATATCTTCCAGAAGCCACAGCATAATCTCGATCCTTTCATCCCATAAACCAAGATGCCCTGGAGAGTTTCTTAAATTCTCGACATGTTTATGATATTGAAAACAAATCTAATAAAGCTGTCTCTTATGAACTCAGAAACGGCAAGGTGTTTAATTATACTATTGATTTGGAGACTATTCTGTTTATGCGTGTTGATATTATTTTTAAATTGAAAGAATATCTGTTACGGCAGACAAAATATAAATTCCAAAAGAAAAAAGGAAATAATGCTTGAGCGTGTGCGTGAGCCTATTAATAATAGAATAAATAGTAAAATAAAGAACATTATTAAAATTTTGGTAGGTTTTTAATTTATCCTTAATTAAATTTGATAGCAAATATTAGGTTCATTAACTTTATTTACAGTAATAAGCATTTTATATATAAATATCTGGATTATAATAAATTTTCTTCTAATTCTTCAAAAAATAAAAAATATGTTCATAAAATTAGCGGAAAGTTAATTAATAATGATTTTTTTACGCTTAGTTGCTCTAAAAATTTAGAAAGGTTGACAAATTTAAAATTAATGTTTCTAAAATTATTTAGAAACTAAAAAAAAAGGAAAATTAAGGAAAAAAAATATTTTGTGAGATCGATTGTTTCATTATTTTGTATTGTTATATACTGTTTATACATATATATGTAAATTATTGACATATCTTAGCCCCAGGATTGAGAGTTCGATTGTATTTAAAAATATTCTTATATCCTTCACATTTTTTGATTTATAAAAAGACAGGTCTTGAATTTCTAAAATTTAAGTAGTCGATCTTTTACGGGATCTTTACTCAACAAAATAATGCTAAATTTCGTCTAAGTCTAATAGCTCAAAAATGGGATATTTATCTTTTACCCCTCGCAACCTACTTGGAGGTAGTTTTTCATAAACCCTACCCTTCTCAACCCTCTCTTGAGGGTCAAATTTCTCAAAATCCCTTTTTTAGTGGATCTCTTTTCCATGAAAGGAATATACCTGCCAAATTTCATGTCTGTCAGTCTAATATTTCGTAAACGGGAATAACTATCTGTAACACTCCCTAATCCCTCACAATACCCTCACGGGGGGTCAATTTTCTCTAAACCCCTTTCGTAGTGTGGATCCCTTTTCCATGAAAAGAATATACCTGCCAAATCTCAAGTCTAAGGGTATAATATTTCATATATGGGAATAACTATCTATAATGCCGCTGAACTCCTCGCAGCCCCCCTTGCGAATTGATTTTCGCAAAACCCCTTCTTAGCATATGTCTACTCCAAAAAAGGAACCTGCCTGACAAATTTTAAGTCTGTAGGTTTTATAGTTCCTGAGATCTCGTGATGAGGGAGTCTCTTTTCTCTTTTAGATAAGAAAATTACCAAATATTACTAAAAAAAACCACTACATTGGTGATGGAATCAAATTTAATAGACTACGACTGGGAAATTTTAGGACTCTATATAACTGTTCACATGATTCTTCTTGCAAATAAATTTAAGATGTCTAAGAAGAAATATTTGATAATTGTTTAGGGATTGGAAGGGATATCTCTCTCTTAAGATTTCATATACCTAGTGCTAAATTTGAATTATTTCTTTTACAATGCATATTGAAAAATAAGAGAGTTTCATTTATCGTCATTTATATTTTGTAAGTCAGAATTAAAAAAAAACCAAAAACGCTACATTGTTTAATATTAGCCATTTATTCCTAATTGTAAGACCTCGGTAATCTTAGGATTTAAGTGTGCTTTGAGATCTGATTTAAAATTTCTACTTCTGCTCATATGTTTTAGCTAAATTGATAGTTGTATTTATTTTTTTATCTCAATGCCCACTATTCATTTCTTACATATTAGAAATTTCCTTTGCAGCTGCATACAAATAAATAATAAATATAACAGAAGGACTTCCTTTAAAAAAGTTTTAAACTGGAAGTCAAAAATCAAAAGAATACAATTCGATACTGCAAGAAAATGCCTCAAAACCTCTTTAAAAACTACTATATTTTTATGCTCTGGAATTTTCCATAAATTTTGAATCCTTGATATATTGAATCAAGATAAAAAAATATATATATTCTCTCAGACATAGGATCAAAATTTTCACAGATGAATAATGTTGAGAAGAAACTGATATCTCTTAAAAAGAAAATTCTAAAATATTGTTAGCAATAAAAATCCAAGACAAGTAACAGACAATACTTCGTAAATATTCTATTCCCCGTGTATTTGTTGTAGTATTCTGTTTTATGTTCAGCATTTCCTGTCCTTTATCTAAGATATGAAACTTATTCAATGCTTTTGTTTACACACACACAAACACACATTTATATACCCTATCCATCATTCCAAGCGATTTAAAATTAAATCTCATTATAAACAAAACAAAACAAGAAATCACAAGACAATAAAGTTTCATTTTTTTATTTGGTTTGCAATGCATTGATTCTGAAATAGAAAATAAGGGAACAAGAATTTATAAAAATATTTTTTTATTCAGTATTAGTATTTCTATATTTAAGGTATCCGACTACGTTCGAAACCATGATTTTAAAAAAAATGCATAAATGTATAATTTTCATGATATTTCGTGTCACTTAGATCAGAATGCATGTATAAAATTGTTTTAAGGACATTTTGATAAAAAAGAATTATTTAAATACAATATTTTGGCAAAAAATTAACTTAGAATAACCTTTTTTCCAAATGTTCTCCTTTTGTAAAAAATACATCTATTGTATTAATATTTTGCTTGTATATAGCTCAGACCTCTGTACAGAGGATCAACTATGACTTTTGAAAAATTCAAATTATTTTGAGAGTTACAACCATTTGAAATAATTATCGGCGTATTTTCTTAAAATTTCTCCCTTCTGTTTTCGTAAAACATGGATAAACCGACTTACGAGTTATGCAGTACAAAAATTCTAGTTGAGCCTCTGTACAGAAGTCTGAGCTGAATGCAGGCAAAATATTAATACAATAGAAGCATTTTTTACAAAAGGAGAACATTTGGAAAAAAGGTTATTCTAAGTTAATTTTTTGCCAAAACATTGTATTTAAATAATTCTTTTTTGTCATAATGTCCTTAAAACAATTGTATACGTGTATTCTAATCTAAGTGACACTAAATATCATAAATATTATCTATTTACACGCTTTTGCAAAATCACGGTTCCGAACGTAGTCGGATACCTTAAGTATTTTAAATCTAAAAAACAGATCACTTTATACTTTTTATACAAAGTTTATAAGAATATTACTTTGAGATTATTTTGCACTGCCTCCGAAACCGAAAGTTAACTTTAAAATAATTGTTACTGTGTTCAAGAGTCATCATTATTCGTTCATTATCTTGTGCTTGGAAGGTTGTCTAATGCAAAAGAGACCCTACTATTATTAGAACTACATGTTAATTTCAACATTCTTGCTGTCATAATTAATTATAAAAGATATGTGTCTGATATTTCTAATGATAAAAGAATGGCATTTCATACAATCGTTTCATACAAGGTGTGAATTATTTTCAGATAGGTAAAACATTAGTTTTTGTAGAATAATAAGAGTAATAGCACTCAATCTGCTATAAATATCCAAAGATATCAATAAAATTAGCAAATTTTTCTATAAATAACTACAATCTACTCAGTTATAAATGAAGGTTAAAATACACAAATATTTTTGCAGTCGAATAGCACAAAAACTACCTTGGGATGACTCAAAAAATGAGATTAAGAGGACTTGGTACCCCAAAAATGGCCGACCTATCATTTTTTTTTTATTTTTATTTAATCTTATTCTTTGCAATATTATCTTTCGATTGATATATCATTTAAGCAAGTTGGAAAGTTAGAAGTTGAATAAAACTTCATTTGAAAACAAATTCGGCAATTCGGCCGCGCCCCCTTTTTAGAAAAAAAAAAGCTAAAAAAAGATTTATGATAAAAAAATCTATTTTATAAAGAGAAATCATAACTATAAAAAAATAATGTGTAATATATAAAGCAGAATATTTCCGAGGCAATACAATAGTGTAATTTTTCTTTGTGAAATGTGTGCTTGTAAAATTTTTCAATTAAGGCATTTTATATTAATAAAAGCATATTTTCAGTTCTTATTCCTGATATGTTTTTCATACAAATGTAATACTTCAATATTATGTGATGAAAAAAACTAAACTTTCTGTCGTGACAGAACAAAAAATTAACATTTTTCTTGAATTTTCTTGTGCAATTAATACTTGTGCAATTTATAAAAATGTATGGGCTGAAAAAATATGAAAATGCAATTGATTTAAAGAAAAATATATAAAACTAATATCTCAAAGTAGTATTTTAAGCTTATTATAATTATTTTTTCAGAAATATAAACTTTAAAGTGGTTTTTCTCGGTTTGTGTTTTTTGAAATATTAGTGAATTCAAAATGCTACTCCTTCCACAACTATTTACCAATCACTTCCATTTTTTTCCTGTGTGTATAAAGCATGTAAGAAATTTAGGGATCCGTTTTGCTGTAAACTGAATACTTTTTTTAAAAAAAAATTCAAATGTAAGAGATATTGGCTTTTTTGTTGATTTTTAGCATGCACATATCAACATTTTATTTTTTTTCTCAAAAACGAATTAATTTATTGTAAAATCGATACCTAAAGTTGCTTATAACATCCATAAGAATATTACAAAAAAATTCAGGTCAAAAAATTAATAATTACAGAAGGAGTAAGATTTTAAAATTTTCCAAATGTTCTTCAAAAAATTAAAATTTTTAAAATTGTGTGAATGATATGTGAAAAATTTTATCTCCTATCATTTTCTTTAATAGAAACATTATATAAAATGTTAAAATATAATTTTTAAATACATGAAGAAAGTAGTTCAAAGGGTACCAAGTCTTCTTTTAAAATATATTATATATTTAATTCTCTCTGAAATGTTATACATGTATTACATATTATATAAATTGTATACAACGTATCGTATAATACTTTGAATTGTACACAATACGTATTATATGCAACTTATTATGCAATATTACTTATTTTTCAATTTATGAACGTTGTAATACAGACAAAAAAGTGTCCTTTTTACAACTCTTATTTTAAGTTCAAAAGCCTGGTTGTCCTTGAATGCATATTGAAAATATTTTCAATAAATATTTCTTGAATTATGTCAATAATTGTATTAGTTGCCTTGATTTTAAATAATTCGTAATGAAACGTTATACAAATACGTAATATACAATAGAGAACGCAACTAATATTGAAACAGGGAATAAACCAAATAATATATGTAAATAGAAAAATCCGCTGCTTTTTCTTAAGAAAAAAAACTGTCCTATCTTACTTGATTCCCAAGCAAAAACAAAAAAAAGCAAAACATCATCCTTTTATTGTATGGGGGACTGCTTTTTTTCATGAGAAAATCAGTACAGTTTCTTTCAGTATATTGTGAATTTATAGCTTTTATTATTTATAAAATAAAATTCCTTCTGAAAAGATAAATGGTATTTGGATGTTGCTTTTCTGTTTAAAAACAAATGGCAAACTCTCTGAAAGTAGGATATA
The DNA here is from genome assembly GCA_019973955.1 of Trichonephila inaurata madagascariensis. Taxonomy (NCBI): domain Eukaryota; kingdom Metazoa; phylum Arthropoda; class Arachnida; order Araneae; family Nephilidae; genus Trichonephila; species Trichonephila inaurata. The sequence continues at coordinate 881,219 of BMAV01009759.1, forward strand.
TCCAACTTGAAACGAGGTTTCAATCCACATGACTCTTCTTTTTTTTAAGCTGAGTTGGGTGTGTCCATTTAAACCACGGGTTTGACATCATATCTATCAAGCTGATTGAGAAACGATGTAAGGGATTCCAAAAGAATAAAAGGTACGTGATCCAGGTAATTTTGAGGGATATATTTTCTTTTAGCTAGCACAACTTCCAATAGAAAGACCAGTTTGTGATCACACGTTTTCAGACAACTTAATTTATACTAGATTTGTCTATAAAAAAAATAGATTTCTTTATAAAGTTATCTCTCACACACAATCTCAGTTTATATATAGGATCTGATCTCCCTTTCTAATAAAAGGTTTTACAGCTTAACACACACGTTTTTTTTATTTTTACATAAGGTAAAATCTATGTTTAATTTACGAATTTCCAGCAATTTTGGCTTCTAACAAATACAACTACTTTTGAATATACAATGGCATCTAGTATTAATTTACTCAATAATAAAACTTAGTAAAGATCTTTATTAGACATAATTCTTGCCTGTTTTAAAAATGAAATGTTTCCTTTTTCTTATTAATTAGAAAAACAATAAGTATTGAAAAATAATAGAAGTATAGTTGCATATAATTCCCTCGGGGGAATAAGAAACAATCTAAACGCTTAACAAACTTGTCCTTAATGTAACAAATGAGTAACTTTTCTAGAAGCAATTTTTTCAGCTTGTAGTATTGAATCACGTTTTAGTTTATAAATTATGTTGGAAAAACTTTCATATTTCTGGTCCCAAGGAAATAAAGCCTCAATATTTACAAACATGTAATTGTATTTTTATTGAAATAGTTTTATATTTACACTGTACATTATAACGTATTGCCCATATTTAAACTCAAGTTCATTCAAAATATGTTTCACGACTTATTTTATTTACGAAAATCGTTATAATTTATTATTAATTATAAATCCGGTGTTTTTCTTTACTTAATTTTAAAAATTAGAACCGAGATTGTTATATAGCTTTCAATAGAATTTATTTATCTATTTGCCCAAAGGATATGTATGAAAACCACCTTGATGTATTGATGAGTTCAAGCCCCTACACAAATAAAATATACATATAAAAAACATATATCCCTCGTCTATTTGTAATAGCTTTTTTTTTATTTATTTCTATGAAAAATTATATAATGTGTTTGAAAAAAATGGAATCAAAATACTTCTCAAACTGGAATAAATTGAAAAATGCCTTGCTTGCATAAAAATTAATATCCACTTAATTTATTTATGATGTAAGTGCGGAATATTATTTTGAATACTAAAATAATATACTACAATATTTCTTTTAAATAATTCATTAAAATACAGAGTGAGTTTAACAACTCTAAAAGATATGTGTTTGTTATTTCTAATGAAAATGTGTTACGTACAGGTATTTAATGTAATCTTTTTCAAACAAGGTATTAATTATTTTCAGATAAATAAAATATTAATTTTGCAGAAGAGTAATTATAGAATAATAGGAGTAATAATGGGCTATAAATATCCATAGAGATCAATTAAAGTAGGAATAATTTTTCTAAATAACTTTAATACTCATTTATAAGAGAAAATTAGAATATACTAATATTTTTAGTTATTATCAGTTTGTCGCTGAATTATAATTATTTACTTAAAGCTCTTTATTCCGAGAATAAATTTAGTTCTCTATTAAACTATTTAAGTTTAATCATTTAATGTTGGAAATATCTGATTATTAAATTAAATTCAGATATTTCCATTCTCTCTTTTTAAACGTAAAATCACAAATTTGATAAAAAAAATTAACCAAGTTGTTTCCTAATTTAATTTTGTTGTCCATTTGTTAAGTTTATAGAAATAGCATGACTTTTTTAAATTTTGTTTCCATTTATTAGTTTAAAAGATTCAACTGCTTTAGTAAGAACAAATTGTACTTTCAATGTGTAGTTATTTTTAAAATGTGTTTTATACAAAATAGGATTTTTCTGAAAATTTATTAACGGGGACAAGGTTTATTTAAAATTTTTAAAAAATATTCACTGGAATTTTTTGTGTACGTTTTGTGTAATATTAGAATCGTACTCACCTATTCTTTTTAAATATAACCACTATATTATTGCAAAATTTACACAATTACTTATATAAAATTAACAAATGCTATTTTAAGCAATTTCATGCAATAAGTTAAACTGCTATTTTTGGTAAAAAATTAAATACTTCTTATATATTTAATCCTTTCAAAAATGAAAAGTAATGTAACATATAAATGCTAAGAATCTGAAGATATTTTCTTTAAATTTTGTTCATTATGGTCTCAATTTTTATGCTATTTTTAATAAATTTTTATTAGTGTTTCCCTATTTTGATAATGAAAAAAACCAACTTTTTTTCTTTGCGAATTTAGTTTCTTTCTGATATAGAGAACTAAGTAAATAAAAAAAACTACATACATCAAATTTAAAACAAAATGTGTGACATGTAGTTGGATACTTTAAATATAGATATGTTTTTCTTAATAGTTAACTTTTTAAATAAAAATACTTGTGGTGATTATTTTTGCCAAGAGCTAAAATTGCATACTGAAATTTTATTTATTTTGAAACTACTTTAGCAGGAAACTTGCATTTTACATGTTTATATGACAATACATTGGGATAATTTGTAAGTGAATTAAAATGTGTTTGGATATGAACTTTTTTCTAGAACTTTTCTTCTAGGCTTATAAGCGAAATAAACAGAAGAACTTGGTAAATTTAAAACATTTAAACTGAATACATTTATCCCTTTAACTAAAGGTTTCATGTAGTCAAAAGCTTAACATCCAAAGAATTAGCTTACTTGTTTGGTTAATTTCGAGAGTTTCATTCTCTGAGTTCATTCAAAAGATAAAGCAATGTAGTTGTATTCACGAAACAAGTAAGTCCATTCGTTTAAACAGCGATGTCTTCCATGTCAGTAAATTACAACAAACAGCGAACCAAAACATGGAGAACAGAAAGGGAAACACAATTAAAATAGTAGTTCGTTAGTCGGCTCCCAACGAAGTATTTGAATGTAAAATTAAATTTATAGAATTGTTTTTTTCAAAGTGTAAAAGAATCCAATAATTAAGATGACAAGATGTGTGCTAATCACTTACATTGGAAACCCCATTTAATTACGGATTATAGAGATAAATATTTTATTTTAGAAATGTCTACCATTTTTCTCTAGAGAAATATCAGAACAACTTTCGTTAATGTATCATAAAATTCATATCAGAAAACTGATAAATTTCTCCGTGATATGTTGTTCTCATTATAAGTGAGAATCAATTCAGTTTCTTCAAAAATTCATTCAGGAAAGATAGATCATTAATCACGGAGTTTCCCAGAATATGATACTTGAACTATCATGTCTGTTGCTTTCATATATATTCCCACGATGGTCCATTTTCACTCTCGATCAATCTCCAGAGATTGTGGAAATGGATCGTCGTCAGAAACCGTAAAAAGTGACTGACATCTCTGTACCAAAGCCTTTGTATGGAAAGCAACATAATTACTGGAAGCTATAATAATACGAGCAGGAAACAAAGGCTATGGAAGATGAATGATAAATCCAGGGTATTCTTCCAATGGCGCATTTTATTGTATTTACTACTGTGATAATATTTACTATGACTACACATATCTCAAATCTTTATTCTAAGGATGTTTACACATTCATGGTTAATAATTTAGTTAAAACATTGAAATTTATTGATAGGTTTCATGCATATTAAAATTTACTTCAATTAATAATAGTTTAATTGTGATAAATATAGTAAATGAATTTAAAATTGAAACATTATTTTACTTTTCTCTCTGTCTTCTCGATTTATTCAATACTACCATACATTTTGAAATATTTTCCAATATAATACATTTAACTTCCAATCTTGTTTTTTTTTTCTTAATCTAGCTTGTACAAATCATAAATTAAGATTATTAGATTCTTATTTTCATATTTAACTTAATTAACATTGAAAATATCCAAATCTTCCATTAAAATGAAATATAATTCTTTTCAAAATGAGTTCTTAAAATACGTTTTTCCATTTTTGGATTATTCATAGCAAATAGGTTTTATTTTTGAAAAAATCACAAAATGCTACTGATAAATATATTCAAATTAGATTTAATAACATTTTACTTCTGCAAGAAAAAATTACACAGCCTCAATTCTTGGAGAAAAATGTGTTCAGCTTTGTTCTTAAAGGTTTTTGAGGGACAAGAAACACACACACACAAGTCAAACAAAAAAAAACTCTTTGTTATTAATAAAAATACTTCCAAGTTTACACTAAAAAAGGTTCTTCAAAATTTCTTTGAAGATACCTATAGCAAAGTCCTGAAGAAGTTGTATGTATTTCAAAACACTGGCAAAGTTGTAAGTTTACAATACTTTGCTAATGACAGACTTCGATGCCTTCTTATTTTTGTAGGTTGTCTTTTATAGCTTACAATACGAAAGAATAATTTCCAAAAAGTTACGCCACATTAACAACTTGGAGCTTCCAAGATACTTCTTTTCTTTTTATAGTCTTAAAAGTACTTTTGTATTGGTGCAGTGTAAAAAATCCCCCTCCCCCCAATGAGGAAAGTTTTAACAAGTTATACTGTCGAAAAGTAAATTTAAATCCTTTTCTTTCTTGGCCTTTTTCTATCATTCATGTCTAAACCATCAAGAAGAAATCCCTATTTTATTTCGATTTTCCGCTTCCTTTTTTTTTGTCGGTGATATACTGAGTGAGGGATTTAGGCGAAAAACCCAAACCACTTCAAACGAATTGTCTGTCTGTCTATTCGTACGAATCACGCGCCGAAAATAAAAGTGCATTTACGAAAATATCGCCACTTTCGCTTTTTCACAAAGGGGGACTGGAGGTAGCTAGAAAGTTTCCTGTTTGAAACTAGGCACATCGAAGCGAAGACTTATAACAATTCCCTAAAGTCACTTTTGGTTCCCTACGTCCTGCCATTTTTGAATAATCCTCCCCTAAGCCAATAAGATGAGAGCTGTAACAACCCATTGGAGCTCCATTTTTTTCTCTTTGCATTTTCTTCTTCTTCGTTTTATATAAAGATTTATTTCCCTAGATTTTCAGACATGATCAGGTTGGTCTTATAGGCGATTGACTGGATTCAGTCACTATGGTTACCTGTAAGGTTTTTTTCTTGCATTACTTTCAAAGGAAATGCCAACGTAACCGTAAATAAAAAGCAGTGTCTACTTTTTTGGTTACTTTTCTGCATTGAAGCAGATGCGTCTAATTGAGGAATGTCCTTGCCCAAGAGACTAGAATCAGTTTTCCTTCCTTTTTGCTCTAAATCAAAGCAAGGGTTATAAAAAAAAAGAAAAGCGTTAGAGAGAGGCTTTTCAACTCGCGTTTTATAAACAGTGCCGTAAAAGAACCATAACTTATGCTCCGTTTGTGTACGGAGAGACTTCGAATAGCTTATACGCACCATAAACTGCAACAGGTACTTTTGAAGAGTCGTAGTTTTACAGTCTTTCGGTGAGATTCTCAAAAGATAAATTTTCTTTGTGCATTTGTGTATTTATATTTATACATATATATATACGTATAGTAAAAGAAAGATCAAAATGATCTAAAAGAGCAGGATAAATACACTTATGTCGTCCCTTTATGCCAACTCAAATAATATGAAGAATACGTTATGAATAATAAATAAAGTACGAATTTAGGAGGGATAAATTTAAGAAAAAATTTTAATATATATAAATATATATATGACAAAATTTAGTGTTTAATTATTGCTTGCTTGATTTTAAATACTAGAAAGAGTTCATTTTCATAAGTTTGTACATATATACCTTAATTTCTGTGTAAAATCCGATATTTTTTGGAACTTTTCTTAAAGCTTAAGATATCCGACTACGTTCTGAACCGTGATTTTGCAAAAGCGTGTAGATGGATAATATTTATGATATTTAGTTTCACTTAAATTAGAATACATGTATAAAATTGTTTTAAGG
>BMAV01009759.1:892246-917776 GCA_019973955.1 Trichonephila inaurata madagascariensis
ATTTTATGTTCATTTTTTGTCAAAGTATTGTACTTAAATAATTTTTTTATTACAATAATATTCTTAAAACAATTTTATATATATTTTCTAATCTAAGTGACTCTAAATATCATAAATATTATCCATTTACATGCTTTTGCAAAATCACGGTTCCGAACTTAGTCGGATACCTTAAACCAGGGGCACTCAATCTTTTTTCCCGCCGAGCCACATACAAATGATAGGTATTTCACGCGGCCGCACCATGGGGGAAAAACACTTTAAGACCATGGACGAAGCAAAATTAATCAAAATATTAAAACTCATTTTTTTTCTGGATTTTACTTTAATACTATAGTTACCTTTCTATCAAACACACAACAAAATATTTACTTTTATGCATTTTTTAATGAGTTATGAGTAGTTTCAATTTCCTTTCCTCCATGACCAAGCCTCTCTTGTTTATATTCTACAGTAAAAAAAAAGCAAATTGATAGCAAAATTGATAGATTTGATTGCTTGAATGATAGAATCTCCCAATAAATTTTCAGTACATTGTTCTTAAATAATTGAGTTTCTAAGTGCAATGGGTCATGACCGGCTTTTTGAGAAAGGGCCGGTGGACCACATGTGGCCTGTGGGCTGCAGATTGAGTATCATAGTGTTAAATGGTTATTTTGTAAGAAATTTTTGCAATCAAAGAATGATTTTAGGTTCATCCTATTTTTACTTTTTCAAAAAGAGGATATGTGTACTCTTCATAACTTGACCGAGGATCAGGATCATCACCAGTAGCGTTTGTGTAGCTTCAAAGCGAGACGCGCGCGTTAATAATCGGTAAACTAGATTATAACATAGTTGTTTTTTTAAATTTGATGTGCTGCTTAGATTATGTTACATATTTTCTTGCTATAAGTGATCAATATTATTTTCTTACTAAAAAATATCGAAATCTTTTTATAAATATCAATAAAATTTTGATCTTTATTTTTTGTATCAATTGACAAAATATTTCCATAAATTACGCTAAAATTTATACATATCAATTTTATTCAAGTACCTACTTTCATAAATGCATTAAGGTTATTGAAAAATATACACAAAAACAGAATCGATAAAATTTCGAGCGACAAGCTTCACTACTTTCTGGACTTAAGAAATGCTGTGTGTATATAAGCATTTATAAGTTCCTAATATGCAATTCTAGATTCAAATTAAGGAACCTCAATCGCTACAAACTTTGAAATCTTCTTATTATGGTAATAAATACACATTATTAAATTTATTATTTGAGTGAAAAAAATTTACTTTTTAAATTAATTTTCTAAAATTTTATTGTAATATATTTTTTTATTAAATAATTGATTGAGATTTGTATGTCAATCAATTATTATCTGTGAAAGAGTAAATAAATTGTTTTACATTAAGTTAGACATTTTGGTTTATAAGTTCCTTATTACTTTTAATCCTTCCAGTTAACTTATTAGTATTTAATCCTCCTTTTCATACTTTGCATCGACTTGGGAAATCTATCTGGTCTTTCAGAAAAGTAATATTTTACGCTAAATTATATATGTCATTATATTAAATAAAATTCCTTTTTCTTACGTAAAGTAAGATCAGGTCTATTAGTACAGCGTTAATATTCAAAATATTTCTCTCTACATATAAAAAAAAATAAATTGTGAGATGCTGTAATAAATTTATTACGTACTACCGCAACAATTCCAACCTCCAAGATAACTCGCCAAGTTAGCAACTCCGATTTCTCATGTGTCGTACGCACTGAATTGGCAACCATGTGCTTCGTTTCATATAACGCCGCCAATAAGGGGGCAATAGTACATTAATGGAAGCACCCTCAGAAAAATATCACAATGATTGCCTGGACTGGAATCGTTGCGGGAGAAGAAAGGCGTTGTCTCATACGAATATTTATTAATAATGAATGGAACTAAAAAAACACACTCAAATTTCTAGTAAACTGCTAGTGCTACACGCTTATCAAATTCTAAGGTGATGAGTTGGACGATAAAGCTTCAGGGATGAATTAAACTGAACGGAGTGCCAAGAACGAATTTTACGGAAAAAAGAACAACTAAATAGAACTGCATAATACATGTAAATTACAGTTTTACAATTAGAGCAATCAGTATGAACAGTTGTATAATTTGTACAATAGGGGGAGGGTGGACAGGGTGTAGCCCTCTAGTAAATATTTAAAATTAATTACTAAACGTAGTAAAATTTGTGATTATGGATTGCAAAAACAACTTCTTTCTCATGTCGAGAATATCTGGTTTTACCAAATACTTAGTCATGATGTTATTCCTTGCATCTAAGAAATAAATTTATAATGATAGGAGTTAAATACTCTAAGAGAGAGAGAGAGTAAGTTATATATATATATATACACACACACACACTCTTAAAATTTTAATTTATTTTCTCAAAGGACATATGAATAGTTGTTTGCAAATGATGAAAACTATTTTTAAAAAAAGTTGCATATAATATATAAGCTTAAAGGAGACATAAATACAAGAAGTTAAATTCCCTGCATTAACAAAAAATGAAAATAAATATAGAATAAATTTGCTTTTACAATAAATTTTATTCATAATAAAACTTAAGAGAAAAAATCAAAATAAATATAAGTATATTCTTATCAATATACAGGATGAATCTAGAAGTGCCGTAAGCCATTTATATAAAGAAATAGGATGCTAAATTATTCTGCACCTAAAATGAAACTTTGTTATAATATTTTAACAAAGCAAGTTCGTTCAAAAAATTCAATAATATTAGCTCGCAGCACTATAATTGTTTTGCATTAATATATTTTGATGAATAAATTTCTTTTGTGATACTGAATATAATCAAGGAATATAAAGGATATTAAGCTACATCAGTATGTATATTAGTTTTCTAAACATAATACATATGTGCTATTGAAAATTGTTATTTATGATATATTAAGCAATTGTTTGTTTGTTTATTTTTGATAATAATACGTTTAGAGCGAAATAATTTTTGATGGTAAGATATATGTTGTATTCAGTCAATACTAAATCAAATAAAATAAAAAAACTCCTTTAGTTTCTTGAGAATAGTTTTCCACTTATCACGAAAAAGTTACCTGACTTATTTTTAAGTGCAAGTATTAAAATACTTTTCTTTAACCTCTGTCATGTCAAATGTTAGAAACTCCATAACAAAGTATGTACCAAATATATTTTGTGTATATGTAACGAGATAATATTTTCTTTCACTTAATTCTTATTTTAAATTATTTTAAATTTTTGTACATAAATATAAAAATTATAGGAGTATGCAATTAAATTTGAACTGAGAGCTCAGTTCTCTAAGCCATTCTTTACACGAATGTGTGGCGGTGTGATATCAATATAAACAAGTAATAGCCACCTCGCGAAGTCGATCGTTTTGGAGTGATGGCTAAGATACTCGTTTTCGGAAGGGAAGGTACCCAGATCGAATCTTCCTTCCTTCATTGGTGACCCGGACGTGCAAAGAGAACCGCAGCAGTCATGGTGTCATCTATCCAACGCAAAAGCAATCAAGCCATCCAACACATGACGCAATTAAGCCGTCACGAACGAATGATGCAAACCAAAATCAAAGTGACACAAATGCTCACACGCTCGCCATGAATATAGTATCGTTCGTTCGCCTATTCACCGAATTACTGGTATGGCGGTAGTGTAGCGGTGTGATATCGATATAAACCAGTAATAGCCACCACACGAAGACGATCGTTTTGGCTTGATGGCTCAGATACTTGTTTTCGGAACGGAAGGGACCCAGATCGAACTTTCCTTCATTGTGTATCATAGATTTAGTATAACTTGAGCAAAAGCACAAATATACGTCATATATGGGTTGAACTATTATAAATAATTACATCACAATGAGGTCTTTATAAATAATTTCTAGAAAAAATTATTTATTCAAAATAATTATGGAAAATGTGTTGAATAAATATTTGTTTGTACAGAGAATGGTGAGTCCACTCGGTGTCTTAGAGGTAGCGTGTGTTCTACGGAAGTCGATAGATTTTCTGGATGCGAAAATCGTAGGCACGCATGTCATATGATTATGTGGTTTGTAACAGATCACTTGAGTATCAATTTAGCTCTGGTGCTCTCGGCATAATTAAACCATGGCATTTTTTAGCATTAAACAAGAGCTTGAATTAAAGTTAATCCAAGTATCAAAATGTGGTAATGAGAGTCACCACTAGATAGTGCCTCCATGAAATTGCTCTCTCATTTGGGGAATCGCCGTGTCTCAAAAACCTTAGTTTTTCCATTATGCAACCCATTAGGAAAAAAATTAGGGAAAAATTAACTTTATTTTATGTATAAGGTTAATGCAAATGTCTTACAATTTTAGCTACAAACAAACACACACACTACTACATTTATATCTGAGAGGCTTATGTTAATAACTACAAGAAACAATATTATGTGATATTAAAATTCCATACAAATGGAAAGTTTTACAAAGGAGCTTCATATAATCCCTCAGGAGAAAGCAATTAAACAATATGTATTACAAATCAAACGTGTATTTCTGGGAAATAATTTAAACACAATTCAGAATTCCCCTTGGAATATTTGAATATTTAATTGTTATGAATTAGAAATTTGTTTCATTCAGATAAATTATTTTGTAGATTTTCTTTGAGAATGTAGCAGTAAGAGAATGCGATATAAATTAAACATAAAAATGATGACTTTTAATGTATATAAAGATCCTGTGAATATATTTTTGTTGCACATATAGATTTTATAAATAAAGGTACTTTTTAATATATAAAAAGAATATCCACACTAAAAAATAAAAAAGAATATATAAAAAGAAAACTAAGAAATCACAGTGAGTTTGTGTTATGAAAAATGAATGCAGAATAAGGAAAAAATATTTGCAAGGGCAGAAAAATATTAAAATGGTTATACAATCATAACAAACATTTCCATTGACTCAAATAACTTATTAATTCATTTTGCAGAAGAAAAATATTTTTTCCCAAAAGTTTTGAAATTGATGAACTATAGTAGTCACTCCCAAAATTAAAAATACACTTGCTTTTAAATTATAGAATGCGTTTCTCTCTCGACAGCAAAAAAAAAATAAAATACCAATTTTTTTTTTTTTTTTTTTTTTTTTTTTTTTACTTGAGTTATCCACCATTTACCATTATTTCTATGTAAAAAGCTAGATTTTGATAGTTGTTTTTTATATAGATGAAATAATAAATATGAAACTAGCTGAATTCAGCTGCCTAAAAGTGATTGTTTCTTAAAGCAATCTCATTAAATTTATATTAACAAATCCATATAAAATGAGTGATTGAATATTAACGTCGCACTGTTCAGCAACACGAGGGCTTTTGGCGACGGATCACATAATTTTAAACCATGGTCAAGTGACGTGGACGACACCTGAGCTGGCACCCCTCTCTCCTAACTACCACACCACTCCAACGGTAGGACGTTTCAGCTCTCAACAGATTTAGCGTGCATCGCTGCCCTACACGGCGGGTCTTAAGTGGTGCTGGGCTGAAACTCCTGATAAAGCCATCCACGATAAGATACCTATACCAATCAGCTACCGTGGCCATGTTTATGCTGAGACTTTAAAATTTAACTCTTAAAAATGCTGAGATGAAGCCATTTATAAGTAGTATAAATGGAGATATGATGCTAAAATTTACGAAAGAAAACATTTTGTAGTCAGTAAATTTTAGGAGAACGAATATTTATTTACTAATCGATGTAATTTGAATACTTTTTGTAATAATGAAAGTCAAATGATGAGATGAAGGATACACAAATAGTGTTCTCTCCAGAGAATACGGTTTCAACCGCGAAGCATGGAGACGGATTAGTAACGGTTTGTGGATGGATGACAGCCGTAAAATTTGAAAAACTTTTGTTTATAGACGAAATCACTAATTAATAACTTAGTATACGAAAAAGTTGCTCAAAACAGCGAATTGTGCTAAAAAATTATGATCAGAACCAAAGTTTACTTTTTTGCAAGGTAACAAACCCAAACACCCGACACACTTCATAAATGAGTGGCTACTATAAAACTGTTCAGAAAAGTTGAAAATACCTTCGCAATCTTCTGATATTAGTGTGATCGAAAATTTGAGGTCCCTTCAAGAAAAGATAGATATAAATATCGCATAAAAATAAACATTTGCGAGAGTGAGTTAGTGTTATTTTAACGTCGCACTATAAATCAACATGATGGTTATTGACGATGGACCTCTTAGTTTTGAACCACGGTCAAGTGACGAGGGTGACAACTATATATATATATAAGCAGATACCCCATATCACTCTCAAAACTACCACATCAACGGGAGGATTTTGAGCATGCCATATTTAACGTACATCAGCTTCCTCTGCATGGTTGGTCTTCAGTGGCAACAGGACACGAACCCGCAACACGCCGGCCACGAGTTCTTGATCATAACATGAGAGTTAAATTGCAAAATGAATGGGTGTACATTTCTTTGAAAAAAATTGAAATGCTTAATTTAGCGAAATATTATATAGAAGCAAATATTAAGGAAAAAGTTTATGGAACAAAGCATTATACTTATCATTTTTATTTTGCATGCAAGAATGCAATTACTTTTAAACTCATTAATAAGTGATCCTGTTATGAGGTACATTCTGTATTTAATTTCATCTAAGAGAAAGAACATAGTACTTTTCATTAAATATTCTTACTTTTTATTTAGTTTCAATAATGAAAATGTACATTATCTTAACATACATGCATTTAAGTTGGTGAATATTGTTTCTTTCATATATTCCCTCTATCAAAATATAATTTTTCATTACAAAAGTAAATGTACACTCAATTTTGGAATGTACTGTATATCTCTCAAGACATTTTCAAAATTGAATCAACTTTATTCTTAAGGATAGGAATAAAATCACATAAATCAGAATAAAAATAAATAGTGCATGTCCTAATGAACTTGGTAAGCCGATTTAACATTTCAAAAATTCAACCAAAGTCGTTCAAAAGATTTTACACTGAGTGATAAATAGAAAATATAAATTTACTTACATTTAGAATTCCCTAAGAGGAGCATTCTTATAATATTCTCCTTAAGTATTTCGTGGGTGACTTCAAATTACAAGGATTAATTAAGCTTATGTATCAGTGATGTAGCTTCGAGGACCGACTGAAATAGATTATAGTAAATTTCAAACAGTTTCTGAGAAATATCACTTGCTAAGAACTTTCCATCGGGAAGGAAAGATGTTTCAAACTTCAGAGATTATTTTCTGGTTCCCTGAGACCTAATTAGAAAGTTGAAATACATTCTGAAAGTATTTGTTTACTATTATATACTGGAAATGATGCACCCAAAATAGTTACACACATTGACATATCTTATAGAATCCTATAGAGGAATAAATTATCTGTCTGATATAACAAGTTTATAAGGAATCTCATTAGTTTCGGTCGGTAATAAAGAAGTGATATTCTAAGGCTAGTCTAATATATTCTTACTTTCATTTTATATCATTCTTAATATTGGATAGGAGCTTTAGGATTCGTAAATAAATATCAAGATGCCCATGCATATATCATCAAAATGCGTTACTGTTTAATAACACTACTATTATTGTTTCTAAGACATTACTGAAACACACTCTTGGTTCAAAAAATATAGTCCAATACAATACACTGTTATGATGCTGAAATACGTAATGCAAACGAGAATCTTGTTTTGGATAGTAAATTCTTATTTGGATATGTTTTAAAACAGCTGTGAATTTCAAGCGAATTATATATGTTGGATCGTCTATTTAAATTCAAATCGAATCTATAAGCAGACAAATCTGTTTACAGTTACATATTATTTTAGTGAATAATTGTACGGAATTTCCTTGAAAGTTTTATGTTGCCTATAACAAGTGTTATCTGTATAAACTAAGTATAGGGTTTCTTATTTATTTATTTTTTATTTTTTTATTTATTTCTATTTTATCTCATGTCAATTAACTTCTATGTCACACATCCACGAGTTGTTTTTCAGCATACTTTAATTGAGCTAACTCAATGCCTTTATGAAAAGTGATATCAATATCAAAGAATAATAGGAAAAAAACAATTAAATCTGCAGGTAGTTTAGGAGTATCACAGGATCCAAATTTAGTACATCCCGTTGTGGCCTCTGGCAGCTATGACAGTTTTAACTCGGTTAGGTATCAAACTACGCTGGCCGCGGTACCCGAGTGGTATAGGTATCGGATCATGGCTGGCCTTGTCACAAGTTCGAGCCCAGTACCACTAAAAACCCGCCGTGTAGGGCAGCGATGCACGCTAAATCTGTCGAGAGCTGAAACATCCTCCCGTTGGTGCGGTTTGGTAGTTAGGAGAGGGGGATGCCAGCTCAGGTGTCGTTCACGTCACTTGACCATGGTTAAAAAATACGTGGTCCGTCACCCAAAGCACTCGTGTAGCTAAACAGTGCGACGTTAATATTCACTCACTCATCAAACCACGCTTTGATGACATATACGAGCAAGATGCAGATTCAAATCTATACCGCACTTCAACAACTGTAGTCGATGGTGAGTGGTGGTGACCAGTCTCTCATCAGCCTAAAAGTAGACGTTTCAACGGAAAAATGCTGACCACGGGGAATAGTCGCACACATTCTGCCTCATTGTAGGTCAGGACACAATCGGCAAAATGTGGTGTTGTTTTATATGGTTCAAAGATGATGTCTCCAAATCTCCGAAGATAATCTTCGTTTCTAAATTTTCAAAATTCCCATCGACGAATCAAATAATGATTCGCTTTCTCTCAAAAACCCCTGATGTGTGTGTCATGTTATCCTGTCTGTAGTAACAATGATTCTCACTACGAGATCATTCACGTTCCCCAGGTCAATTACTTCCTATACTTTCCTATACTAGGTCTATTCCTAGGTCCTATACTTTCGTGTATTTCTCCAGAAAAAAAAATCGTAGATTTTAGGACTGTTTAGAAAGAAAACAAAGCTACAGGTCCACTACAACCAATCTATCATACAGGACATGTTTCATGCATTCATAAATGACCAAATTGCAGGGGGGGATATTGATCTATAGGGCTCCTTCATGCATGAACCACAGACTGCAATAAACTCAAATGTTCTTGAAACAGATAAAAGCTAATCAGGTGGTGATCTAATATGTTACCCGCAAAAACGTTAACAGAAAACATCTCTTTGTTTTTACTTGGAGCAGTTAAATGGAAATTGATTTCAACCTTGATGTATTCATTTCGAATTTTGAAAATGCCTTTACTGGTAAATGAAGCTTTTCCGGCAATTTACAATAAGGCAGGAAGCCGCAGATTGTTGCTTCTCATCTGGAGCATCCACATCATACAGTCCAGACAGCATGAGTAGTCATTAACGTTTAGGCATTAAATCCTTTACATATGGAAGAGTTGTATGTTTACTGATGTAAAATATTACACATTGTACAGTAACATACACCAACAATGGCTACCACTGCTCAAGGACTTCTAGAATAAGTTGTTCCAAAAAACTGTTCAAGTAAAACTGATTTTTTTAGTCATTCTCACTCTTCACAAACTTCCCATGAATCTATTTGCGATAGCGAACAAACTGCTTCTCACAGTATTCTGTGGGTTGGACATAGAAGCCTCGAAAATCACTCTTGGTACAACCGTCATACTTCGCATATATTCCCATTTACTCCAATGTATATTAAATGCATATATGCCAGTTCCTCAAACGTGCATGAAATTTTAGCCTCTGTGAACTAATTCAGGGATAGGTTATTAAGATAATTCAGCATCGAAAATATGCCACTTTTAAAGATTAGCTGTCATTTTGAATGACTTCTTACGGAACCATGATAAACAACACATACGCTCGCACACATACATACACAGCTGCAACAGTCGATGTAAATTCGATGAAGCTCTGGAGATGTGCTGCTTCTAGCGCATAAAAGAAATCACATAAAAATTGAATTACAATTGTTGGTCGTGTTTAGTATAACTTCTTTCTACTAATCTGCTTTAAGCTTAGAATTTTAGTTCTTGCACGATTTCTGCTTTTAAGCAGCATGAATATTTTAAGGTTTACTGGGATAAGGACCAAAGACCTGCGACTCTGAAGTCCAGATCTTTGATCTCTCTGTCAACATGGTTTATCTGCTACTCAGAAGGAATTGCGATCCTACGTTTTATAGTATATATTGTTCATCTTCGTAGATGCAAATATATTTTCGAAACCCTTTTCGAACACACTATTTATCACTTTCTCTCTCTCTACATATATATTTTGAAATCAATAAAAAATATGAGAATTTATTTTTTAAAAATAAAATTGGGCATTCTAACTTCTGAAATGTGATAATGTGCATGGAAAGTAACGACAAGGCATTAATCTTTTTTTAGAAATAAAAAACAAAATCTAATTTTTTACTCTCACTTTATGAAATGACTAAGACTTTTTTCAAATATTACGTAATTTTCCCCGGCCCCTTTAAAGGCAATGTTCTTATTTTGGACCTCTAACCAAGTAAAATTTTGTTTTCGCCAAAAGAAAACACGATGTGAACGGGAAAAAAAGTTCACAGTAACCTTAATCTTCTTTCTTTCCATAATATCAAGAGTATTTCGAAGAAAAAAAAGCGCAGGAAAGAAAAGCAACAATGAAAGCAAAGTTCACGGAACTTTTTTTTTTTCTTTAACACAGCCCTCGCCGTTGGCTATGTATTTTATGAGAAATTTGAGGAACTATGTCTCATTATACAACAAAAGCAAAGTTCACTTTCGAAAAGGTTGAAGAAATTTTTTTATAAATGATTAGTCATTTTTTCCTCTTTGCTCTCTCTCATTTCAATGTACCGAAACAAAGCAGTCAACAAAAAAATTAATTTCATAATTATTCAACACTTTATAAAAAAGTAAAAACAATGAATTTTCATTCAACAAATAAGATGTAAAGAGTAGTTTTGAGATAGAGATACAGAAAGGAAAAAAAAAGTAGGGGAAAAAAACCCTTTTTTTATAAATGTTATTCGTCTAAGACAGAAAAAAAAAAGACAGCTAAAGTTTTTGCTAAAAGTTTCATTTATAACATTTATCTTCTCTTTTCTAGATAATTTTCTTAAGAATTTTTATGATAATTATAAGTATTTTAAAACATATATATATATATAATTGCAATAATAGACTAAAATATCAAAATAAAGTTTTTACAACATCTTCCCAATTGAAAAAAAGAGCTTTTTCATGCCTGTTCATCCCCATAAAATATTATCGAAGGCATGTAATAAAAGTTATATCTATGCTACCCTTAATTAACAATCTAATGAATAATTATTTAAACTGTAGATATATATAAAAATTGCAACTTTTTTGCTTATTTGTAGAAAGTGAAACATAAATGTAGAAAATTACAATTTATGAAACGACCCTGTCATTATTAGATTCAGAAAATGAACTCATAATTCAGTAGAAACGCTCTAAAAGTGTAAAATATATGCAGCGGAAATAATGCAAAGAATATTTCAGCAAAAGTAAATCTCTTTTTTTTTTAAAAAAAAATTTAAAAAATATTCTTGCATGAAATAAAAAATAAATACTTAAAAAGTGCTTTCTTGGAAACTCTCGCATGATAAAAATATTCGATCAATAACTTGTTTATGTTAAGTGTGTTATGGTTAAGAATTCTTTTAAAGCTTACATTGTTCTATTTATTTGTGAAAGAACACAATAAACAAAAAAGATTAATAATACAGGAAACGCGCGCGGTAAAAAAAGTATGATTGTAATGATAAATTTAATATTTAAATATACCATGCTTAGCTTTTGTACAATTTCTTTTAGATTCGTAAAAAAGTGTGTGTATACACTGTTTTTTTTTTTCATTTATTTCATTTTCTGTACAGAAAATTTTGGTTCGCACTATACTTAGAATTTTTTTATAAAGAAAGTATTAAACTTTTTCTTTTTTAGTTGCTTTAAAATTGAGAATTCGGGAAATAAAACAAATATTCTCCCATTAGACGAGTTAATACTTTTTTTTTAAAAAAATCATTAAAATGCTAAGTGAAAGAATTAGGTTTTTTAAGAAAATTCAAATCCATTTAAAGAGTAGATTTAAGTATTAAGAAAAAAAATTCTTAACCATAACACACTTATCGTAAGTAATTTATTTTTTGAACGCTATTTTTACGGAAGAATGTTTTTTAAGACATTTTAAGTTCTTTTTTTAGGGGAGGGAGAAGGAAGGGAGTTCTTTTAAAGAAAAAGAAATATATTTCAGCTTAAATATCCTTTACATTATTTCTGCTGCATATATTTCATACTTTTAGATTATTTCAAATTAATTTTAATTTTTACTTGCTGAATTTAATAATAATAGTGTCATTTTGTAAATTAAAATTTCGTTTAGCCATGCTTTTCTAACTGCAAATGAAACAATAGTATTATTGGTCATTTTTTAATAATATCAGTTGAATAGTTAAGGTGAATGTGAATCGGAAGAATGACCTCATAACATTGCAAAAGATTAAAAAAATATTCAAACAAGCGTTTACTTATATATTTTAACTATCATTGATTTGTTGTGACGCATTTATAAGTTTTGTTTATTCGTTCTTGTTCGTTAACTGAATATTGCAAATAAGACATCTTTGTCACATTTGTAAAATTTAAGGCATTAATTCCAGTTCAATAATTAATGTCTTTTCTATAAAATGTTTCTCATAAAGGTAATTCTCCTAACTTTATTGGAATAAGGCTCCAACATTGTTTCAGAAAGCAGTCAACAACTTTACTTACCGTAACCAGATACAGATGTTACAACAGCTGTGTTTGATAAACTTAATTTGATACATGCAAATATGTAGTATGATACACTTTTCGATAACTCATTTTCCATACAATACAGCAAATATAAATATCTTTGATAAAGCATTATAATTCATTTTCCCATTATGTTTAATTATTACCATCGGTATTCATCACAAAAACGTATTCAAAATAAATGAAAAATATGCAAATTTTCTTTTGTTTTTCTGTAAAGAAGTCTTTATTAAAAATTCCAAATAATTAAGGTTTGTGGTTATTACCGAAATAATTCCATACTTATATCAAATAATATCTACAGCTAAATTAGGAAACTTTTAAATTATTGGATGGTATATATATAAGGTATAAACTTTACTATTGTTATTGGACAAGAACTAAAACCAAAAGCAGAATTTAAAAACAGCTAAATGAAACTGTTAAAGAAGTAAAAATTGCCTAAAAGCTATTGAAAGTAGAATTAAAATAAGAAATTATATTGATTAAGGAAAGATACGAAAACAAGCATAACTAAAAACATAACTAAAGACAATAAGCGATAGCTTAGGTAATATGAATGTGGAGAGACAATGTGACAAAAAGAAGAGGAAGGGATATTAACTAATTTATTTCTTGATGAATCTTCTTAAGGTGTTTATCTCTTCAACTCAACTGTGTGTGTGTGTGTGATCATTTTACTATTAGTTCAATAACTGGATCAGCTAGAACTTTATAATTTTTCGGTTTAAATATTTTTAGTTTAAAATAGTTAGAAACTTCTTTTTTAGTTTAAAAATATTAAAAACAGATTAATAGCATATCAGAGTTAATCGAGAGTAAGCGAAATGGGTACCAGAAACTGGTGCACTGAAGTAGTATATTTAGTGAGGAGCAGCACAGTAAGTTTATTGAAAAGACTACTCCGAATCACTTATATATAAAAAAGTAAGAAAAAAACACCTCTGCTATTGACACAAAATTATACTGTCCTGGAGGGGTCAACTGGGGGTCAACTCTGCCGTAATAGGGGCCTCGTCCCTTTCTTGACTCAGCCTTCATAAGATAATGATTCCAATAATTACAACAGTCAAATGTTTTTTTTCCGGGTGTATTCTCCGAAAAACTGGGAATTCCAGACAATATGTCAACTGGCTACATGTGATGACCGTCGTCCCCATATATAGGTTTAGGCCTGCCAACACGCACCATCATACTACTTCAATCAAAAGGTGACAGTCGGTTGAGCCATCTTGTACGATAGTAAGTCAGGTACACTTATTTGTTTCGGGTTATTGTTTGTACGAGTATTTCACAACGTATGCTGCGCGTACTGTCTACTTTTAATGTTAATAGGTGGGGCCTACATTTATGTACAGGCTCAATGCTTCAAGAAATCTTAAGACGTCCCACAGTCTGCAGTAAAAAAAAAAAGAAAAGAGTCTTACAGTAGTCGCATATGATGTGTAACATCTGACATGTTATCGTGGTAAATACGCAATATTATTTTTTTCCTGAAAAAAAAAATATGAAAAAAAAATCTCGGGTATGATTGGAAATAATTTTCTATCGAATAATTATATCTTTAATGAAAATTGTATTTAATTAACAAAAGGAGTAATGTGCAATATTTTATCAAAAATAATTATTCTTGTTCAATGTAAGGAAGAGTTGAGATAATAGACTTATGATAACTAAAATATGACACATGTACTTGTGATTTCAAAGTATTTAAAAACCGTTGAAAAACAGCATCAATAACTGTACCACTGTTAGTAGTCGAAACATGTTGATCGAAAGTTAAAATCACCACTCAAAATCAATGGAAGCGAGTGATAATTTTTTTAAAATAGCAGAACTACCTTCGTTGTATGGTAAAAGTATAAAATGCAAGAAATCTTTAGTTTTTTTTTAACCGTTTGATTCGAAGAAATGTTTATACGACCACCGAACTCACTGTTTGTTCATTTTCAAATAAGCATTCTGCCGCACTTATGTCTCCCAATATCGTGACTAACGGATTTAGAGTCAAACGCTTGAGTGCTTGATGGCTACTAGAGTTGGGCCCCTATGTGAGGGTAGCGAAAAGACACAGCCAAGCACTCTCATTGGTCAAATCAAGTAGCGCGCGCTTACGTCACATCCTGTTACACACATCCGTCCCTTTTCCCGAAATCACTCCCACAAATATCCAGCAAACGAGAGGAAAGATATTATACATCAAAAATTACTGATTTTTAATTCCTTTTCATGTACAGCAGAGTATTTCACACACATTTCAACAACAAAAAAATAAACACTACTATTTCAATGTATGATATTCGTGAAATTCCTCGCATTTCTCTCTATCTTTCTACAAAAAAGTATTAAAATTAACCAACGCAGAAACCGTACTCAAAACCCAGAAAACAAATCTGACATTTCACTTATGGGAAAAATATTTTAATAACGAGCACATTCCTGAGCAATAGAGTCGGAACCTTTTCTTTCCTCAAAATATTCAAATTACACAGGAAGAGAGGAAAAAATCAACATATTTTCAATATTGTTGCAGCTAACTTTGACAAAAATTTTATTCACACGGACTAGTTACGATTCAGTTCAAAAATTCTTCTCATAAACAGCCGAGCTGACTACTTTAGACACGACGGCGGAAATGTATCAATCTCACGTAGGGAATGCGTGAAAGCATCTCACTTTTTAAAAATCTTGGATACACACGAGTGATATTACGCATGGTTTCTTATAGTGGTGCCTTTCTTTCCGTACATAGCGTGCTTACTTTCAAAACCACTCTGGCAGGTTAGAAAAAGGAAGTTATTCTAATTAACCGTCTGGTCATGTCCGAAAGCTAAATTTAAGAACGAAATAAATCTGAGCCGTAGTTCTGGGAATCCTTTGCGTGACTAACACAAGAAAGAAAGAAGAAAAAGAGAAAAATGAATGGGGGTGGTGGAATTTGGTGTGGGTGGGTCAGTCAGAGCAGGGATAGAGCAAGGAGGTAGAATAATTAAGCAGGTTCGCCAGCCGAGGATGATAGTTTCTGACAAATGCGTCACAGAGGGGGAGAAGGGACTGATGATAAACAAACCACTATTATTCGTCATGTCTCTGTTTATTAGCTGGGTTCGAGTCTATTTGGAGAATCGCTGGAAGTAATGCCATTAGGAAACGGAAGCCAAAAACGTAAATTTTAATTTCATATTTTACGCAGATGCATTTTTTCGGGAGTATCTATATTTAGGAAAGCTGAAATATATATCTTCTCGGGAAGTTTGCTATTCCAACGAGAGAAATTTGTCTTTTTATTAGAAATTAAGAAATAGAAAAGGAAAGGAACTGATCTTGAGATGGAATTGGGAATTTTTCAGCAGTCTTTAATTGAAAAAATAGGGAGAGTAAATATAAATATTTTGGCTAATAATTTAGTATTCATACATTACTTACATTATCTGTAGGTGCTAAAATTTTTGGCAGAAGTCGAAATGCATTCAAAATCTAATTCACTGAACGTAAAATATATTAATATTGATATGAATGTAACTGATCTTTCGAGATTTAAAGCATATTGTAGGTTATGTAACATAGAGCTTAAGTGGCGCATTCGTTCCAGATACATCAGTTCACTACCTATTTTATAAATTACTTTAAATTACAATTTAGATTTATCGTATTCTTAAAGATTATTTCTGATATTGCCGTCATGCAAGCATGTTATAGAGTATACATTTTTGGTCTTAAAATTAATTTCGAAACCAAATTTTGTGTGTGTGTGTGCTCTCTCTCTCTTCACACAAGCATGCACTCTTCAAAAAATACTTTGATTCACTACTATAAGTGAAGAAATTTCTCAATCAAAAACAATTTTTTAAGTTCAGATTCAATCCTGATAAAAAATACTGCAGTGAATCTTTATTATAAAAAAATCCTTTCCAGATAAATATATTTAGGAATTTTGAGTAAATAGATGTATCATTTCAAATAACGAGTGAGAATTATATTGCGTAGCACTATAAAGCAATACGAGGGCTATTGAAGATGGACCTCGTAATTTTGAACCTCGGTCAATGGACGAAGGCGACAACGTAGTTAGCACCCCTT
This sequence comes from Trichonephila inaurata madagascariensis, assembly GCA_019973955.1. NCBI lineage: Eukaryota > Metazoa > Arthropoda > Arachnida > Araneae > Nephilidae > Trichonephila > Trichonephila inaurata. The sequence continues at coordinate 909,200 of BMAV01009759.1, forward strand.
TTGCCTATCTACCACACTAATGGGTCCTTGAGATTTAACGTGCATCGGCACCGTGGTCGGCATGGTAGGTATATATTGGCACCAAGAATTGGACCATGGCACTCATGTAGCGATTTCGTGACTATAACCACTACGCTACTGCGTCAACATCAGGTAGCGAAGCTTAACTATTTGTTTGTGTGCCTTAATTTTACATTTATGTTTCAAGGAAGTTTTAAAACTAGAATATAGTTTTTTGAGAATAATTGCATTTTGTATAGTTTTCTTTCTAAATAACTTGTAATTACTTTGTGTGTTACAGTTACATGAGTAACCCTAATGTAAAGCAATTTTAGAACTTATACTACACTTTTAAAGTCAGTGACTACATTTTTTCAGCTGTACATATAGTTTTAGGTCATATGTACATTTCGTTTTTTTCAAGCAATATTAATTTAGTTAAAAATGTTACATTTATATATTTGTTTCAATATTAGAAATGTACATTTTATTCAGATAATAATAATGTAACTTGTAATTCACAATGTCAGATAATAATATGAAAAATTTGAAAAATATATTATTGGCTACTTCCAAGAATTAAATATATTTGAAATTTGGCAAAAATTATTTTTTGTATTTAGTTATATGACACGCCTAAATACAATTCCATTTCAAAAACTTGATTAGACTTACAAAATTTCTGCTAAACATATTCCCTTTCTCTGCTTTAAAATTTTCAATGGAATACTCTAACACAAATTCAACTAGATAAGAAAAGACTTTGTTAACTCAGTCGTTTCTAGAAGATCCGTCCGACGTCTTTCAGAAAACATCAAAATTCAACCGCACGTATAACATATATTAAGTACGTAAACTGAAGGTATTCAGTAGATTCGTGTCCACGCATTTTTATGAAGTCAGCTACGTTTATCTCTGAAATCTCCTACACTCGATCGTCTTTTTCAATAGAAAACGCACGAGATTGGATCACAAGGAATTCTACACACGACAGACTCCCTCTGCAATCGCCGTTGAATAGCAATCAGAAGAACGTTATAACTGAGATTGACTGTATTTACTAAGTAAATTCACCAAGAATTTCCAAACTTTAATTACAGGCAGACTTCTGTAATCAAATAGTCTAGTTTTCAAGAATAATTTTTTGCTAGTTAATTTTAATAGACTCCCTTAAATAAATCCATTTATGTTATAAGAAAAGTCCTGATATAAAACAAATACGCATACTTCGTAAACTTCTACGTAAGTTATCAAATATTTTTATTATTTTTAAGCGTATACTTAAGTATTTATAATAGGAATATATTTAAATATATAAAATTAAATTTCTTTTAAGGATAAGATTTTGAAATTTCCAATTTCCAAAATGCTAATTTATCTTCTGATTACGTTTTTTACACGGATTGACACAGATAAATGTTTTACTATTTCTTAAACTAAGTTAGTGGTTCGTGATTTAATTCTAATGCATAATAGTTTTAAAAGAATTGAATTCAATTGTGTTACAATTGATCATTTACTATCTTCATACAGAAAATTGAACTCATCACGAATCATTTTAAATGGAAATTACGATAAGGTTCGCTCTTTGTAGTAGTTTACTGAATAGTTTAAATAATAGTAATAAATGTACAGTGTGTGGAAATGTGTGTTTCCTAAGTTCCCTTTTGTCTTAAGGCAGACGTTTCCAGTTTTCAATAATGCTTTGCAATCTAAGATATTCTAAAAGATTAAATTAAAAACGCAACGATAATTGGCATATTTTTTTCATACTATTTTCGAACGTAAAGTTCAAGTGAAAAATTTTACTGAGAAATTTCCTCCATTCTGAAAATCTAACACTTCCAATGTTAGTTAAAATATATTAACTTATACGATGGATTAAATTAAGTATTTCGTCAAAGATTGATTTTAAGAACACATTTAATTAACTACCTCTTTTATTCGAATCTAAGCCGCCTTCAATTCTAAACCGCACCCCAAATTCTTCACAATTTTTTGAGAAAAATGAAAAGTAGTTTAAAATGGTTTTTATTGATATCCAGTTTTACGAAATTAAAATAAATTTAAAATGAGAACTAACAAGAAATGATTAATTAGTTATTTCATCAGTAATATAAACTTTTAAATACTTACATGCACCTGTAATTGCTCTACTTCCCCCATCCAACGAATGTTTTTTTCTTCGATTCTATGCTACACTCAATTTCCAGTAGCATTAACATAGGGAAAAAAGTGCGGCTTAGATTCGTGTAAATGTGATAAATTGAGAGTTAATTATTTTCATCCGTGTATCTTATGTTAAACAAGTAATATAGAAATAAAAAATGTAAGTCAATTCCTACTTAGTTCAACAAAGAAAAATTTTATTTTATAGTTACTTTTTATTAAATAGTTACATTTTATATAAATATGTATATGCATGTGACGGAATCACAATATTAAGTGAAAAAATAGAGAAGGCGATTTTCCTTGCAATTTTCCATTTTCCTTTCTGTATAATATATAGAAAGGAAAATGGAAAAATAAACGAAAAAATAGCCCAATGAGACATTAAAATGTTGGGCTATTTTTTCGTTTGTTACTATTTTTATTCATTAATTTAATAAAATAATATAATAAAAAAGAAATCTCATTTTCAGAAAGTAAGCCAACTCACACACACACACACATCACACACACACACACATTTGGGATTCCAACGCACGACCCTTGATTTAGAAGTCCAAAGTGCTATCCATTGCGCTACAGAGACGCAACGAATGAGTTTCCTTTCTGTATATGTTGTTGGACTATTATTTTTGTTTGTTACTATTTATTCATTTTTAATTAATTAATTAATTAATATTTGAAAATATAATTTATTTATTAATATTTTCAATATCAAATAAATATTAATTTAATTAGTTAATTAATATTTGTTGTATCATCCACTGCAAGTTAAAAAAGATGTATTTGAATTTGAATGAATGAATAGAAAGTATTTTATTATCGATTGAAAATTTGAACAAGATATATATATATATATATAGTAATATAAAATAAAAGTGAAGAAGTACTAAAACCTACAGTGCTAAAGCAGGAAGAAATTGGAATTCACCAGAGACAACAAATGTAGATACAAAAAAGTCTTTGGACTAAACTGGAAACCTACTATGATTTCTAAAGCTGTCGCTGAATTAGGCCAGCGAATTAGGGTTATCAATGCTTTATGGATCAAACCTTACCCGTACAGCAGAAACTTTTGACATAATAGGAATATATATACATATATATATATATATATATAAGGAGATTGTGAACTAATAATAGGAACTGAAAAAAATGAAGATATTCCTCTACAAGTCTTAAGAATAAATTATTTTCTAGCTGTTCACATGATTTGTGACTAAATTATGGAAATATGATTTAGTATATGTACGATAAATGTTTAGAAAGTATTAGTATATCTTAGAAGATATTTCTTACAGTTTCACACACATAACATTCCCATTAAAAGCTGCATTTATTTTCGGAAGAGAAGAAAGACATAAATAAAGGAAGGAAGAAACACATGAATAAAGTATCGCATTGAAGCATGTGTGTTTTTATATCATGCAATCGATGTGAATATGGAATTGTGTGAATTTAACCACGAACTTTGCAGATGAATACTTATGAGAATTCGACTTACACTTCTGTTTCTTGGCTTAAAATCTTGGAAAAGTCTGGAGTGTTCCTGTTGTATTTATGCTTAAAGTAAAGGCGAATCTTTTACTGAGATCTCTATCCATTCACACGTATTTACTGCATCATTAAATGGCTTCCACAGTCCTACTAAAAGCAATTTGGAGTTCCTTTTCTTCGTAAAAAAGATCTTATAGTAGAGTCGTAAGACTCGTAGAACAGTGAATCCCACGTATTCTACCAATATTGTGTTCTTCCCTTTAAAGCCTTGCTGCTTACTCAACACTGATGCTTCGTAAGAAAGATGGGTAACACTTAAAATTCTTAACGATTCTAGACCATTGGTTGTGGACGAAGGATACCTGCTTTGTTTATGGGTAAGAAAGTAAAACTAGGTTTTACTTCTACATAAAACAATTGAAATATATATAAACTAGAATTCAATGAAATCAGAATGATTAGGCAATATATTCAGCAGAAAATCTTCTAAGAATTAATAAATTAAAGAGCACTCACTATATAAATAATCAATTTTTAATAAATATTTTGAATGGTAGTTTTGATAATTAACTGGAAGATAGTCTTGTTGTGAATACTATTTAAGAGAAAGAAAGGGTCTTGGAAAAGAAAAAAAAATAATTAAAAAAACAACTTTAATCTCGCTGAATAAATAAAAATTACTTGAAGAATGAAGAATACAAAGTCGCTGTATTCTACAAAATGAGAAAAAATATATCAATTCGAATAGAAAAACAGAAAATTTCAAAACTAAGTGCACAGACAACATTAATAATAATTAACTAAGCTATACATCTATGCCTATCAGAATAGCATGTATCCACACACAGAAGTAATATCTTTGTTCAATATGTGTATTATATTCTTCAGCCACTTATCCGGGGTATAGTGCTTAGTGACACGGCCTTGGTTCAAATCCCGGAGAAGGCGTGGATGTTTGTAATTATATGGTGCCTGTGCGGCTTGAAGGACCTCGAAATTCTCGTTGAGCTGCAAATCCTCTCATGAGCTTAGTGGAAAGGGAAAATAGTAAGAGACTCCTGACCACCCCCAGGGTGTTCTCCTTTAAAATTGGGTATGGAACCGAACCAATCGTAGTGTCACCTGTATGATGCTTAAAGTTGTAGCTAGCGAAAGGTGTAAAACCTTACCCCTAACTGCAATGAATTTCGTGGGTGTCATTATGGCATTAGCAACATCAATATCATGAATCACTTTACAGGGGACTGTTGAATTAATTGAAATCATAACAACTAAAACTAATTTCAAATTCCAAATTAAATTGAACTACACAAATAAAGTACTGAATAATTTACGTATAAAAATTTTAATTCATTGTTTAAATAGATTATTTGTAAAAGCAAAGGATCTGTATTCTTATCTTCCTGTATTCTACCAAGAATATTTCCGTATTGTTTTATCTTAAGAAACTAAAAGTAAACCAGCTCTATGGTCTCTTATGTTCCCTTTGTGGTTTATTTATCTCTCCAGAAGGTAAATAAAGAAACTCTTACGATCACAATCCAGACCATAAATGATTATATTCTGCAAAATATTCTCAGCACCTATCTTTAAATATTTCAATAGCAGTGAGTCTTAGAAGTAGCCAAATCGTTTTGGCCATTGTAGAATTTTTGTTTGAATGAAAGCTCGCAAGAAAGTAACCATTTATTCTTTTAATGCCACTTTTGATCTATATTTGATTTTATTTAAAACTGTTATTTTTCAAACAGAATATTAAAGTCCAATATTATATTTTTTATTTTCGGGTTATATTGAAGTTATTGAATTTAAATGTGCAGTTACATAAGCCATTGTTTTAAATGCAGCAAAAATATGACCATTTTTGCGTGAAAAGAAGCAGGTTTACTGGTAGTTCATTTTTGTTTAAATATTTCTTACTATTTTAACCTTTTTCTTAACAACCCCTATAGATTTTTCATAAGTATTTAAAAGAATGAACTATGACGTCTATACACAATATTGAAAAGCATGTATTTGAATGAGTGAGTGAATATTAACGTCGCACTGTTCAGCTACAATGGCTTTTGGCGATGGACCACGTAATTTTGAACCATGGTCAAGTGACGTGGACGACACATGAGTTGGCACCCCCTCTCCTAACTACCACACCACATCAACGGGAGAACATTTCAGCTGTTGACAGATTTAACATGCATCGCTGCCCTACACGGCGGGTCTTTAGTGTTAAGGGGCTCGAACTCATGACATGCCTGCCATGATCCGATACCTTGACCACTGGGCTACCGCAGCTCCAGGATGTACTTGAAAAAGGAGGCCAGAATAGATAGAGTTCTTGAATTTTTTCCGGATATTATCATAAGGATATGTATAAAGCAACATTATTTTAAACTTCAAATACATTATTAAAAAATATTAATATAATTATTTATAGGGATTTTTGAATTTAATCCTCAATTTTGCCAATGTTTGGAACTTTAAAAAACTTGAATTTTATCATCCAAGTAGCCTTTTTATCTCGTTACAGACTTTCTTTTTACGTGTATCATTATTACTTCAACCCTTTCTCCTATAATCGATATTGACTGTTCTTAAATCTCGAAAATAAGTTAATTCACCTGCATAAAAGAAGAGGAAAGAATTTGCTTCAAAATACCAAAAATTTCTGATTCTGTTAAAATTGCCTGCGTCTTCATACTTAAAAGAAGTGAACAAAAAAAAAGATGCTTTTTACGAAACATAATAATTTTTGGAAGTGAGCTTTGACGAACAATAAAATAGCAAAATTATCGATTTCAAATTTCTCGATCCAGCGGGGAGAGATATTTCAAACGGAATACTCTAGGCCCTCAGGCCTAGGACTAAAACACCTCCTTGCGGTATCTCATTGTACAAGGAAAGCTTTCTATTGATCCCCAATCGCTCCACCCTTTCTAAGGATTAATAGTCCAACTCTTAGAGATTTTTTCAACTTCTTTTCACAGGTGATGCGGGCTTTTTCCTTTTTAAGTACATTTCGCATCTTCGAATGGTTCGACCTATTACATTTCTGTCGCGGGGAAAATATTAATCTGCAAATAAGGGATCTATCCCAAATAAAAATACACTCCTTCAAAAAATTGCGATTTAATTTTTCCAGCTTGAAAAATATATATTGCTTTAACCCAGCGTTTCTCAATCTGTGGGGCGCGAGAATATTCAAAACCATTATTTAAAAAAATTGTGAAATTACTGAAAGTAAATAAACAAAATACATTCTGACATAATAAAAAATAAAATACACATTTAGACTGATATATTACACTTATAAATGTATCAGTTCTACACAATGTATTTTATAATTAATTTAACAATACTAACTTAAGAACATATTCATTAATTAAAAGTGTATGTTATTTTTTTATGAAAAACAAAAATTAACACTTTTCTTGATAATTTTTGTACGGTTTATAATTAAACCCTTAGCTGCCGATTACAAGTTACGTGATTCGCTTCCCAATGCCACCGTTTTCCACGTAGGCGCGCGTATATGATGGGCGTATGGGAGGGGAAAGAATAAAGAAGCAAATAATCTGAAATAAGTAAATCCACCGCAGACATTGTCAAGGTCCTTTTATTGCATTCCAAAGCCTTCGGAATAATTTTATGGATAGCAGTGCACAGAAAAATTGTACGGAAAGACGTATATATACGTCCGGGGAAATAAACGCTTTGGCTTAGCGCGACGTTTATATACGCCTGGGGTAATTAAGAGGTTAAAGTCCTATCGTAGTTTTAGCGTCAAAGTATAGTATTATTGAATTCAATACTTTGTTATTGTATGAGGGGGGCGTGATGAAAATTGTGATTGAATATTGGGTCGCGAAAGTTGCAACTTTGAGAAGCACTGCTTTAACCTTAAATATGCCTATTACCTTTAATATAACTTTTATCATTTAAATTCATTTTCTTTCATTTATCAAAATAACTTATTAGACACTTTAACTCAGTGCTTCTCAAACTTCCAATAATTGCGACCCAACTTTCAATCAAAAACTTCATTGTGCCCCCCCCCCCCCCCATACAATGACAATGTATTGAATTCAATAATAATATACTTTAAAGCTAAAGCTACTGTATGACTTTAATTATAAATTATCAATATAAGTATTAGATTTTGTATATTTTACTCTTTTAAGTAATAAATATTTTAAGTAAATTTTAAGTAATAGGATAAGTATTATGTTACATTTTTAGTTCAGAATATACCTTGTTTTGCTTCTTTTAAAAAAAAAGTAAATTTTTTTTTTAAATAAACTTTTATTTCCTACTTTTCGATATGCTCGCGCTCCCTACGAACGGTCCACAGAGTGAGAAGTGCTGATTTAACTCATTAAATATCAACTAATATATTAAAAGGATTTGTTTCTTATTTTAAACAATACAAAAACAAAATGCTTGAACAAAAACTACTTTGAAATCACAAACGACAGGAAAGAAACGACATTATTACTTCTTTCTAAATTTTGTAAATATATTTTTACGTAAAAATAAAGCCATTATATTATTTTTTAATGTAAAATTTCTGCTTGATTTATGAACGGTTTATTTATATCAATTTGTTTCATAACTTACTTCTTTCTAAGTATTATTTCTTTCAAACAATGTTTAGAATTCTTAAAAATTTTGGCCTTGTTTCAAGTTAACAAGTCCAATATGTTTACTAAGAATACTTTTTAAAAAAAATGAATATGCTACATCAAAAAAAGAGTTGTTTATAAATAATATTTCTAGGAGTAATATTTATTATTTAAAAAAATCTTTTGGCAAATATATTAACAATTCAAGGTAAATTGTGCGTAAAATAATTATCATATATCAATATGATTACATTCAACACTCGTTTAAATAACATTTTAAAATAAAGCGCAT
>BMAV01009759.1:927776-947575 GCA_019973955.1 Trichonephila inaurata madagascariensis
AAAAGAATAATATGCAAATATATATTCTCTGAAATAAGCAAATCTTTCGCAAATACTCTAAATGTGATTTTACTGCATTCCAAAACCTTCGGAATAATTTTATGGATAGTAGTTCAAAGAAAAGTTCGTACTTCGGAAAGACATATATATACGTCTGGCCCAATTAACGCACTGGCTGAGTGAGAAGTTTATATACGCGGCGGCACTTAAGACGTTAAAGTCGTATTGTAGGCTTTTCTTCAAAGTATAATATTATTGAATTTAATACATTGTTATTGTTTGGAATGGGGATTGAGGAAAATTATGATTGAATATTGGGTCGTAAAAGGAAAATTGGGTCAAATAAGGAAAGTTTGAGAAGCACTCTTGTATGTTCTTACTACATCATGAAATAACAGCGAAGTGGATGGCTAACTTTAATTTTTAAATATTTATGTAGTAGAAAACCAAAGAATTTATGCCATTAGTTTTTATTAGTAAGTCATTTAAGAATGTAGTTTTTATGAAGCTCACAAAAAATGTATAATAATACAAATATTTATTCCTTCTTATACACTTTGTTTTTCAAACAGTTTCTCAGCATTTCACACATGTAACTCAGAAAATGTAAATGCAGTACAAGTGACTAATTATAACCCAATCAGATCGTTAAGGGATAAAATAAGAAAAGCTATATGACTGTATTTTTTTATTCAGGAATACTAAAACGCAAGAATAAAAAGCTTAGAAAATATTTTCTAAGAACAAGAAAGGAAATGGTATATTTAAAACACTTCAAAACATAGTTTTCACCATATTTGTTTTAGCTAAGAGAACACACACATACAAAGCAAAATACTAGGGCTCTAAGATCTTCTTTCTGTACCTCATAGCAGGCTGATAGCATTTGTCAAACACGTAAAGGTGTGTGCTGCTGTCCAACATATATAACAGCCCAAGCCATTACACCTCCATCAACACAATGATCCTTTTCCCTGTTGAGGGAAGGATGGTATTATGTACCAGGCTCTATCGAGATAAAGATATACCGAGAAGCAGTGTCTAGACTGAATGCTGAATCTCATTACATATAGAGACACATGTTGCTCCACTGAAGTCTGATCAAGGTACATGTAGCCTGTACCTTGATTTTATAACCTGGACATTGCGTTAAGATCTTTAGTCATCTGCGCTTGTGATTGGCATGCTATCTCTCTATCGGCAATACTAATCTCATTTAGTCATCTATATGTTAATGGTTGCCCATTTTACCGGAAAGCTTCAGAGTTTATCCAACCTTGCGAGAGACTCGGCTACTGTCGTGTAGGAATAAGAGCACACAAATCTCTGACAACCCTACGTGCTTTTGTAATCCCTTCGCCTTCACAACTCCTCAAACACGCACGAGTACGCTTATGTATTCTACTCTGGGTATTTGCACAAATTTTCAGTGAAATACATTTGACTCAATACTTTTTTGTAAAAAAAAAGGCATAATTTTCAAGTTTTCTGAATTTTTTACACGCGCATGAGTGTAATTAACCAATATCTGAATGCTCTAATTAAAATATATTAATTTCCGTTTCAATTATTGCTTAGTTATGACTAATATTTCAATCTCTTAACTATACATTACAAGTATTTAAATTTCTTGGACTTATACTGTTTCATGCAACAGAGATATTAAAATATAACTTTTCTTAAAGACCCAAAATGAAGGTTATTAATTTTTATCCATTGGATATAAAAATTAGATTCGAAAATTACCTCTGACTCATTCCTAAAAATAATTAATACATTTAATTAATATTGTTTAAAACTTTACCTTAAAAATGGATGTTCAATTTATTCTCTTGGTAAAAGGAGGATGATTAAAGTAATATGTATTCTACTACATTGAGTTTATTTGAATTCATGCATGTATATATTTAAGTGGGATATTGTATACTAGATTCCCTAATTTTATACTGTTAACGGTGATATTAAAAAAAATTACATGAAACTTTCTTACACTTCAAGATACATCTCAATAATTCATCAGGTTCTGTAATTATTTTGGAAAATTTAATCCTCCTCTCAAAGTAAAGCCTATGTAGTGCTTAATTAATAACTGAAATAGTAAAAAAGGATACCAACTTAATGGTTAATATATTTCCTAAAATAAAAACTACTTCAAAAATAATGGTAGACTGAGATGCTTTTCTGCGATCGTTCATCCTTATATACTGTTGTTTCAATGGTTTTATCAACGTGGGGAAAAAATTTGAAACAGATACTGAAAAAATCATTTCTGGACGTTCTTGTATATGGATTAATATCTTTTTCAGAGGTTATTCATTAGACTCGTCTTACAATAAAGAAATTTCCGTTCAATATGTACTTCATCTTCATTTTAACGCATACTCAATTGTTGAGTTCTGTTCAAGACATAATTAATTATATATATATATATAGGCCCCTATTAACTAAAAAATGGATAAAATGCATTTTATTAATCCACTTCGTTTTTTGAATATATTGTTTCTTCAAAAAATTCATTATTGTGAATATCCCAATAAGATTACTTTCATATTCCTGAAAGCAATCCTTATTTGATGGCATGGGGTAATAGTTTAAAATATGTTGATTGAAACAGACAAACTATAAAAAAGTTACATTTTAATAGGACACAGTACGATTCAATTGACCAAAATCAGTCAAAAAATCAAATCTAATTTTTTTTATTCGAAATTATTCTTTATATACTTTTCTCTATAACCTCACAAAATTTGAAAGCTCTAAACTTAAGAAACGCAGAAATATGATAGCTTTTACGTTCGTTTTTATTCACATCCCTATGGCAAATGAAAACTTTAAACTTATTTATCTCAGAAAGATAAAAACTAGTTTGTTTTCCGTTAAAATGCAAAGGTTTTTTTTCTATTGTGCCTAATGCTTTGAATCTTTTTTTACCTATTACCATCAGTACACGTGACAAAAGTTGGTATGCAATTTTGAATCAAAGCAATACTTATCTTTTAAAAAAATAATTGAAGTAAGAATTTGAAAATTTTTTAAGGAATTTTCAATAAGGATTCATAAAAAGAAGTATTGTACAAATACCAATCATGTTATCGCAAAACCCATACCAATTTTTGTTATACATAGTTTGACGTACTTGTAAATCAAATTTCATGCATGTACGTAAATATTTGTAGGAGGAGTAGCATTTTAAAATCACTTCACAAATTTTAAGTTTTTTCATTAAAAAATTATATGGCCAGCTTTCTATGAAATTTGGAGCACAAAATCTATTTTACATAGTACACACACATAGGAGACAATCAAAAAATTTTAAAAATCCTTAAATTAAAATTTTTTGCGTAAATCGTACCGTGTTCCCTTAAAGCAACAGTTAAATTTATTGTTTTATAGAATGTTTATTTATAGAACTGATTTGCTTAATGACGTAAGAAATCCGCATCTATAAGAATTTTATTATAAGAAACCAAATATACTCTCTATCACAAGTCAAAACCTATCATAATTAGAGTTCAAATTTGATAAATAAGCAAATTTATTCTGAAACATCTGTAATAAGTATTTTTAAATCTATAGAATTCGCTTTTTACTCTATTTCTAGAATATTCTAGATAATGAACAATAAATTACTTAAAGGACAGAAAACCGGAGTGTAAAAATAATAAAAATGGGGAACAATTCCTTCAACGAAAAATCAAGATAAAAACGAAAGCAGTTTAATGGCTATTAGAGCTGAGATCAATCTTTTTCCCACACTAATTGCATTGTATTACATTTAAGGAATTTTATTTAAATAAGTTGGATTATTTTACTTCTTCGTGTTTTTTGAAATTATACAAATATCTCTTTTTCATCAGATCATTAAAAAGTTATTCTAAATTGCTTGTTAAAGATATACGCTTCTGAGAATTTCCTCCAAGTACACCTTTATCAAGTCTTTTATTAGATGTTGAAAATTGTATATACAAATAATTATGTTGTCGCTTTTTTTTTCACATCTATGCTTATTAAAATAACCAAGTTGAAAAAATATTTTTTTCGGTTACATCAGTCTATTGCACATCACTTTCTATCGCCTTTGTCATCAAAAGAAAAGTGTGGAGATTACCTTAAAGATGAGAGAAAGCTTTTTTTTCTGTGGCTTAAGATGTTAGTCTTATTTTTTATACTTTTGCTTTCGTTTTTATTCGTGTTTTCTATTTTTGTTTCATCCAGGATGGCAGGGAAAATAAATTAGGGGTTGTTTGTTAGTTAAGTTTAATGTTATCTGATACATTTCGTCAGAGCTGGATTAACTAAAATATATATTATTCTTGAGTAGATGTTTAAAAGAATTATATATATATATATCTGTGACATTTGAGTTAAACTTTTATCACATCAAATGTTATTTTCTTAAAAGTATCATTCAGATATTTTCTATTATTCGTATATGTCAGAGCTTTAAGAAATGAAAAGGATTTTTTAATAATGTGCAGGAGAGTTTCTATTCATAATCACAGCAAAACAGTTTAAACGATGAGAAGGCTTTTTTCTTGTGGGGCGTGTGTTGCTGTTTTTATTAGTTTTTCTGTAGATAAATAAAAATTAATTATATACAGTATGTCTTCTTTTAATTTCTTATAAATAATAGCAGTATGTACGAAGAAGATTTAAATGTTACGTAAAATGTACAAATGGCTGCAAATGTTCTTTTAAATATACATATACGAGGGTGAGTCGGATCGAAAAATAAATTTCTCCTATCAACTGCGGTCAGAGTAGTGAATGAAAGTCAAAACATAGAATGAGGGATTAAAGATAAAACAAAACTTTATTTTTCCTTATAAGTACCAAGTACATTAAGACATTTGTCATACCGTTTGATGAGCTTCAAAAAACCCTCCAAGGAAAACTCAGGGCTTTGCATAAAGAAGAAGCATTTAACGGCTTGTTTGATTTCAGCACTGCTTCCAAAGCGCCTTCAGGCGAGATTTTCTTCAAAGCCGGAAACAGATGAAAGTCACTTGGTACGAGATGAGGACTGTATCGTGGATGGTAGGGGCTCTCAACCAAGAGTTGCAATATGGTTTCGCATTGAGTATGGTCTTATATTGTCATCCAACAACAGAACGCCAGATTTGAGAAGCTCAGGCCGCTTGTTCCGAATCGCCTCTTTCAATTTCGACAGGTTGTCACTGTAACACGAAGCATTGATGGTTCTAACCTCCAAAAAGTTCACGCAAAACTAAGCACTTCTTCCGTATGCAAAGCCCTGAATTTTTCCTGGAGAGATTTTTGAAGCTGATCAATGTACTTGGTACTTACGTGGAAAAATAAAGAGTTATGTCTTATATTTAATGTCTCATTCTGTTTTGACTTTCATACACAGCTTTGACCACAGTCAACAGGGAAAACTTACTTTCCGACTCACTCTCGTATAATTCGTTAAAATTGAAATGTTTTCTTAAAGATTTTTTTAAAATACATTATTTGTGTGAGTGCAATTATGAACATTTATTAATACGTTGCTGAATATGCTAGTTTTAATTTTTCTTCGTGAATAATTTTATTTCAATTATTTTAATGTAAGTTTTTGTTAAAATTTTGTTTTAGTAAAGAGTGTAAAAATATATAGAATACCATTCGGATAAAACATCTATTTTTCATTTCTTTTCAAGAGTTTGATAGAAAGAAACACATTATAGGTCATAAAAACTTATAAAAATACATAAAGACAGATTTCTTCAAAATCTAAACTTGTCTCATAATGTCTTCTTTATGTACGACAAAACAAATAAGCACCAAATAAGATACATCGATGTAGAACAATAACAGATATTAAATAGTTTCATCGCTTTATATTCGTTATTCGACAACTTATAGTGTTAATAATTCCTTACGTAACAAAATGAAAAAGTCTTTTTAGTAAAATTTGAAAGACAAAAAAATAAACCAAAAAAAGCATTTTATATAAGAAACATTTCCAAAAAAAGAACTATAACCCAAACTATCCAAATAAATTCAATAATCTCAGGAGCTCAGAAACGTTAAATCTTCCACAGTACAATTTCAACAAAGTTAACGTAAAAACATCGAATATAGAAATTCTTAAGCCTTCCAAACTTTTTCAAACAAGACAAGGTTCACAAAAAGACAGTCCTTGTTTAAGTTCAATCTTCACACAAGCCCGTTACAATTGTTTCAAAAACACAACTTAACAAACACTACACGGAAAAAAAGCAGATAAGTACAAACATTAGGGATAACAGACTATCATCGCAAGGAACGACAGTCCTATTTTATTTTGTTTGGGAAGTTTGGACTCGTGAGTAAAGAGAATTCTAGCTTTCAGAAAAGCCATTAAGGTGCGCAGAAGACATGTGTTGGGACAATAAAACTAAAAGCTGAAATCCCAGTGATCAAAACTCTATTCCCCTAGTGCCGTGATCATGTCATTTAGAATGCTTCAAAGAAAAACGGTAAAAAATGAATAGAGGGAGAAAAGAACAAAATATTTAAGAAGAATACAGTTCTCATGACGTGATCTATAAAGAAAAACTGTTTACTAGATAGATAAATTAAAAACACTTGAGTATAATGAGAAAGTTTTGCTACCTCGCAGAGACTAAAGTAGTAAGCGTTTATAGCTAAATTTTATTTAGATAAATATAAATGTTTTCAATGAAAGGTTCATACTGAAACACTTCATGTGTACTCGTATTTGATGTTTAACATTTAAAAAAAAATAAATACTGGCGACGTTTAATTAAGGTATCCGACTACGTTCGGAACCGTGATTTTGCAGAAGCTTATAATTGGGTAATATTTATGATATTTAGCGTAACTTAATTAGAAAACGTATATAAAATTTTTTGGAGAATATTACTACAATGAAAAATTATTTAAGAGCAATATTTTGACAAAAAATGAACATAGAATGACCCATTTTCAAAACATTCTCCTGTTATGAAAAATGTTTCTATTATAATAATATTTTGCCTGAATATATCTCAGACCTCTATACAGAGGCTGAACTACAATTTTTGAAATATTTACCTTAGAAGTGGATTTATCCATACTTTACTACAACAAAGGGGTGAAATTTTAAGAAAAAAACGCCGATATTTTTTTCAATTGGTGGTAACTATGAAAATAATGTGAATTTTTCAAAACTCCTTGTCCAGACTCTCTGGAGGAGTCTTTACTTTACATAAGCAAAATATTATTATTATACAAGCATTTTTTATAAAAGAAGAACGTTTTGAGAAAAAGTTATTCTAAGTTAATTTTTTTGCCAAAATATTGTATTTAAATATTTTTTTTTCACATAAAATCCTTAAAACAATTTTATCTATGTATTCTAATCTAAGTGACACTAAATATACTGAAAATTATCCATTTATGTGCTTTTTTAAAATCACAGTTCCGAACATAGTCGGATACCTTAAGGGATTTAACTACGTTCGGAAATATGATTTTTCAAAAGCCTACAATCAAATATTTAGTGTCACTTAGATTAGAATACACGTATAAAATTGTTTTAAGAATATTATTACAATAAAAAA
The DNA here is from genome assembly GCA_019973955.1 of Trichonephila inaurata madagascariensis. Taxonomy (NCBI): domain Eukaryota; kingdom Metazoa; phylum Arthropoda; class Arachnida; order Araneae; family Nephilidae; genus Trichonephila; species Trichonephila inaurata. The sequence continues at coordinate 935,324 of BMAV01009759.1, forward strand.
ATTATTTAAATACCATACTTTGGCAAAAAATTAACTTAGAATTATTTATTTTCAAAACATTCTCCTTTTATGAAAAATGCTTCTATAATAATAATATTTTGTGCCTTTTGATAGCTAAGACTTCTCCAGAGAGCCTGAAGTAGGATTATTGAAAAATTCACATTTTTTTTCAGAGTTACTACCAATTCAAATAATAGGTGTTGTTTTCCTAAATTTTTTTCATTTTGATGTATTAAAATATGGATAAATCCACTTCTAAGTTATATATTTAAAAAATCCTAGTTCAAGCTCTATACATAGGTCTGAGCTGTTTATGGGCAAAATATTATTATTATAGAAGCATTTTTCATAAAAGGAGAACGTTTTGAAAATAAATAATTCTATGTTAATTTTTTGCCAAAATATTGCATTTAAATAATTTTTTATTGTAACAATATTCTTAATACAATTTTATACGTGTATTCTAATCTAAGTGACACTAAATTTAAACAAAATAAAAAAATTCGTTTGTACGCTTTTGCCAATTTACGTTTCCGAACGTAGTCGGACACCTTAAGATAGAATAGGAAAATATATAACAAATAACCTAATAAAGTGTAACGTTGTACTTTCTCCGTTTAATAAAATAATGAGAGTAAATTTAATTAAGGTAGATAAGAGCTGGAGAATTCATTGCATTATCATTTTTTATAAATGTAAAAAAGTTAGCCGTAGAGCATCTGATTCATTTAAAAGAAACTACTTAAATTAGTTTAATTTATCTGAATAATTATGCACAAAATACTTAAATAATTATTTACATATACAAAGCCCTTTATAATTGAAATGTGTGTGATAATGCTTTCATTTCTACTGACAAAAATTTAATTTATATTAATATGATGAAATGTTTTATTAAAATTTAAATGAAACCAAAATACAGTTATAAATATCATTATTATTGTACTTTTCCTGTATATATGAATAAATCAGATACGCGAATTTTATCTTCATACAAGTAATAAAATATTTACGAAAGGAAAGAGTAATCCCGAAGAAAAACATTGCCAGTACTCTTACTGGCATACATAATATTCAGAATAATTTTAAATGTTATTAGTAATAATTTATTCAATTTTTGAATTTACCATTATTAATTTCTTATCTTGATATCCCCTTCAATAATAATAAAAAGTACATTGCAAAATTATTTTATTCATTTGGTTTGTTCCTAAATGGCTTCTATTGCTCTTAAAATTAAATAAGATGACTAATTAATAAATATTAAACAAAATAATTGAATTATAAGAAGTAATTAAAATGAATGAATAATATCCCTTGAAATAATAAAAAATATTTTTATTGACTAGAATAAGCCAAATACGTTTACTTTATTTTCTTACTTGTGAAATAATGCACTGAATGATATCTAAATTACCAACATTTTCTTATGCTTAAAAAAACTTTTCAAGAAGTTTAAGAAATAATTCAACATTTGTCTAACGTACTTATTAAATATTAATACTTGTTTCTTAATTGTAAAATTATATGCAGTTTATCTCAAAGAAGTTATTCATCTATTATATTTGATAGTAAACAGGCAAATATAAATTACAAATTTTGTTTTATTTGCTTTTATTTTTATGCTTTGACATCTAATAACTATTTATATTGTAGAAAATGTTTTATTTACCAAAACAGTATTTTAAGATCTGAAGTATCTATGGATAAACAATTTTAATCGTGAAAATATATTAAACTTTTAAAGTGATGAGATATTTTCTTCTTTGAAGAACTGATAACAAATATTTCAAGAATATTTAGCTCTATTTCTTTTAATTAAAGCTAATTACTCTTTAGAAAATGTGATAAATATTTATTTAATAACTATTGAAGTATTCCGAAACTGTAAGAAAAAAGTAAATATCCCCTGTTATTGAAAGAATATAAATAAACACTCAGACAGTTGATTCAAGAGAGCATGATTTCGGCAAAGATAAATTGACGTTTATATGCTAAAAATACATTACAAAAATGATTAACAATTGACGTTTCATACATGTATTTATAATCATCGTGACATATTTACATCAGACATGTACTTATAAAGGAGCATTTAAACATTGCATTAACCTTTTGAAGGAATATTTATTTAATAAGCTACGTTACTCCAAATTTTTTTTTATTTGTGCGTTCTAATTGAAAAATTTTATTCAGTATATGACCCCCAAGCATCATAAGATTCTGGATCATATTTTTGAATTCGAAAAAGACTATTAAATGTATTTCATTAAATGTACAAATCAGGAATCTTTCATGACATGAATAATCCACATATTTAAAGATTTATTTTATGTCATAGTTTTTTTTTTTTTTTCGTAATGATGCTTAATAATTTTCATTTTATAATGTTACGCCTTCAAATTTTTTTTCTGTACTTTTAAAATGAAGAACTAGTTCTCTTTTAAATGGTGTGAAAACATCTTTAAATATATTGTATAGAACATATGTTATAGTTAAATGTTTTAGATACTAACAGAACATTAGTAGGTAACTTATTCTTTGGCATCTTAAAACTCAGAAACTTGAAAAAATTTACGAAAGCTCAAATCTTGGCTTTTATTGGGAAATCAGGTGAGCAACGAAACGGTTTATGTACAGAAAAAAAAATTCCATTTCAAAATAATTTAATATTGTTAACTGATTTATTAATCTATTAACAATATAACTCAAGCCCTTTTTCAACTATAATAGTAATATGAATTTCATTTAGCTACAGTAAAAATTACGAAATTTATTAAGAGGTGTCGATTCATAACTATACACTAAGATGTGTACTTCATTAATAAGTATTTTCTCAAATCTACTACAGATTCTTCCTATTTTATCACAAAATTAATGTAATTATCTAGCGAGTCCCTTTTTGAAGGCTGTAAATTTTAGCACAAAGCTTAAAACGCATTCCAATATGTTAATGTAATGAATATAATTAATTAATTATAACATGAATAAAATAGTTATAATATGAATATAATTAAAATACTAATACTAGAACCATGTGCAAAAGAATATCATGTTTTCTCGCAATGCCATAAAGTCAAAAAAAAGTAGAGAAGGAGCAACGATAATTAAATGATTTAATTACATAAGAAAGTTAGAAAGTTAACTTATATTTTAGTAATCATGAACTTCCCAGAGAACAGACGTGATTCTCATTAACATAATTGAATGGGGCTTATGTGATGTAAATGAAACCAAGTACAACACTCGTATCTTTGTTTTTACCTTTGAGAGGCAAAGTTCATTCTGGAATAATCTCACATTTCTTGTAAAAACTTAAAATATTAACTGATAAATAAAGTTAAATTCAGTGATGTGCATATTTACGTAGAAAATAGCTAGATTGGTTAATTGCTTAAAGGAGAAAGCTGGATTAATAATTCTTTTAACATGTCATAACGTTGAATTATATTTTTATACATAAAAAAAATGCTTTCCGTGATGCTGTAATAAATTTATTACACACTATCGCAACAATGCCAACATTCAAGGTAACACGCCAAGTTGGCAACCCTTATTTCGCATTGTGTCGTACGCACTGAATTGGCAACCATGTGCTCCGTTTCAATAAAATCGCCCGAACGTTTGCAACAGCACATTATTTGCAAGTTCTCGCAGAAAAATATCGTAATGATTACCTGAACTGGAATCGTTGTGTGAGAAAAAAGGTCTTGTATCATGCGAAGACTTATTAACAGTCAACGGAACTAAATACTCAACTTTCCAAAAAGCTGCAAGAACTGCCGATTTATCAAAAACTGAGGACTTTATCAATTAAATGTTGGACGATGCAGCTTCAATGATGAATTTAATTGAAGAGGAGCACCAAGAAAGAAATTTGTGAAAAAAAATCCAAATAAATAAAGCTGTATAACACATGTAAATTACAATTTTGCAGTTTGAGCAATGAGAATGAACAGTTGTATAATTTGTACAACAGGGGTTGGTCCACCGTTAGGCGGAAAATGAGCAGCTCCCTTAAGGTATCCGACTACGTTCGGAACCGTGATTTTAAAAAAGCGCCAAAATGGATAATTGTCATGATATTTAGTATCACTTAGATTAGAATACATGTATAAAACTGTTTTAAGGACATTTTGAGAAAAAAAAATTATTTAAATACAATATTTTGGCAAAAAATTAACTTAGAATAATTTTTTCTCAAAATGTTCTCCTTTTGTGAAAAATTTTTCTATTATAATAATATTTTACTTGTATATAGCTCAGATCTATGTACAGAGGCTGAACTAGAATTTTTGAAAAATTCACATTTTTTCAGAGTTACCACCAATTTAAATAATTATTGGTGTTTTTTTCTTAAAATTGCTCCCTTCTGTTGCCGTAAAACATGGATAAACCCACTTCTAAGTTATATATTTCAAAAATTCTAGTTGAGTCTCTGTACAGAGGTCTGAGCTATATACAGGCAAAATATTAATACAATAAAAGCATTTTTTACAAAAGGAGAACATTTGGAAAAAAATTTTATTCTAAGTTAATTTTTTGCCAAAATATTGTATTTAAATAAATTTTTTTATCATACTGTCCTTAAAACAATTGTATACATGTATTCTAAGTATTCTAATCTAAGTGACACTAAATATCATGAAAATTATCCATTTATGCGCTTTTTTAAAATCACGGTTCCGAACGTAGTCGGATACCTTAAATAAATTAAATATTTTTTTTTTAAAAAAAATTGTAATAAAGGTATTAAGTTAAAATCCCGTTTAAAAAATTTGCAAAATTTTTATATATATATATGTATATTACAAAACAATTCTTTAATCATAAAGCTATATAGAAACAAACTATAAAATAAAATATGTTATTATTTAATTAATAAATACTAAATATGTTAATAAAATTTCAATAATTAATTATTAGCTTCAATTATTATATAAATTATGATGGTATATTATAGTTGAATATTTCAAGAAATATTTGCTAGTGTGTGGCATTATTTTGATACTCTCTTATAAACTATTTCATAAAATTCTAGATCTTACGCTCTAGTAGATATTTTTACAGACACGCACATCAATAATGACAGGTTCCAGTAAAAAATTGCACCCTCAAATACATTACTACTTGTGACATTTCTGCCCGTACGAATTGACGCGCTATTGGAGATGAATTACCCAGATACATATGTCAAAATAAATTGAAAATCTGGTTGGGTTAGTGAAAGTGAAATATGAGTACTAAATGATAGTTTTGGTCCATGACCTTTTCTCACTAACGTTTAGGGTTCTTTCGATTTTTTTTTCTTTTTTGTATTTTCACTGAAAAAAAAGGTCGCTTCTATGTCATTTGATGAAATAATTAATTCTAATAATGTGCCAATTACTAAATTAATTTTTACAAAGTGATCATTTATTTCCCACAAAAATACCGTGAAATCCGGCGTATAATTCTCTCCCTTTTAACACAAAAAATATGATCGAAATTTACAAGGTGCGTGTTATACGCCGGATATAAAAATGATAGCTTTAAAAATAAAAAAACAGAGATGAGTATAGGAAAAACCAGACTTTTACATCTATGGGAATACTGCTTATTTAAATGAAATGGCATTTCTTATAAACTTAAAGCGCTGTAGTTCTAGAAGTATATGTTATTTTTTTTTATTTCTAAAGCTTGGAATGATACATCGAATAAATGACTTCAAAACATAAAAACATTGCACAACTATACATTTCAAGATTTTTTTGTATAAAACAGGATACGCGTTATACGGTGAATATGTCTAAAAATTTTAAAAAATGCAGCTTCAAAGTATAAGGTTTTACGGTGTGTTTTTTATACAATCTCTAAAAAGTATAAAAAACAATGATGAATTACAAAAACTCTCTTGCATACTAAATTTAAAACTGCGTCCGCATTTCGTTTAAATTGAAAACCGATAGATCTAAAAAGTGTTTTTCGAAGATTGTATGATTTTTCTGATATATTCATCAGCTATTTTATTGTTATATCACCTGATAAGATCATTTTAACTCAAATTGTATTCTTCAATCGGAAAAGTTTAGTCATTACTGCTTAAGAAGCATATATATTTGTATAATTTGCATTGATTTTTTTTAAATCTCATTTTAAAATGACTCTGTTTATATTAATATTAAAGTATTATTTTTAACATCGATTTTTCCTGTACTGCAATGTATATAGTTTAATCACCTACTAGAGTTAGAAAAAAATTCGCTAGAGCTGTATTCATAAAATTAATTGAATTTGCCCTTATTTGATCTGTGGCTTAATTAACCAATTTCAAAAGAAAAGAAATCTGAAATACAATTAACATGTTTGATAGAGCTATCTGTAGAACGTGACTTCTTTAGATATTCCAGCTGACTGCTAAGAGATTAGAGAATTTCACTCAGGAGTTTTTACTGTCCAATCGTTAACAGAAAAAAAATACTTCCGAAATCAGCAAACAGCTTTCACAATGTGTTTGGGTATAATACCAGTCTTTAAGAGAGAGAGAAAAAAACATTTCCTCTTTGCCGGTAAATTGAATTAAGAATCGGAAATTAAAAGATAAACTTTGTATATGCTAATGAGATGGTTTTACAGACTGGCAAGCAACATGTAGCATGAAAAACCTTTATTTAAAATATTCCATATTTTTGTTTTGGTTTCACACTTATTTCTTCATCGTTCTTGAATAAGCAGAAAGTTTTCTTCCTTCTTCAATATCTTTGGAAGAAAGCCAAAATAGTCATTGTACCGCACGTGCATGTCTAGCGATAAAGATTATTTCCCTTAAAAAAAGTCTTTGTTTTCTAGACTGCGGTTTTGTATATGTTTCACCGCAAAACATGTCTTTTTTGAGTGGAACTATAGCTTTTAAAGGTATCCTTACACATTCCCGTGCTCGAAGAGAAACAAACATACTGCCTACTTCTTTCTCAGAAGTAATATAAAAAGAGCAGCGTTTAAAATCAAATTGTTTTTGAAATTCTTTTATCGCAAAATAAAACTATACATCATAGGCAAAATACAAAGAATAAAAGTAAGGTAAAAACAGTAAGAGAAAGAAAGTATTGGAAGAGCTTGTTTTTAATATTTGTTTTGAAATATCGTTTTAAGTTCATTACTACAGTTCTCGTCACAAAAAGGTATTTTTTTCTATTTCATGTCACAATATTTTTTATATTTGTGACAGTAATCGAAATTGAAGTATAAAGCTTCTATGTAGGAACACTGAGATTTTAATGTACTTAGAACTTAAAGTAGTTTGAAATTAAACCATCTGGTCTTTAATAAGTGAGAAAATGTTTCTTGAAACATAATTCTAGAACTAGTGGTGCAAATGCTAAAACAAGAAAAAAACATTATTAAGGATAAACATTTTGGACAAATAGAGTATATTTCAATTATTAATGAAAAATTAATTCTAATATATATTTATACTAGATATTTAATAAATACGCTTAAATTAATTTGTCTCCAGTTTAAAATTCAATAAAGTAATCTTAATTGAAATTGTAGTTTTAAATTTTTTCCAATCTGTATTAAAATTACTATTGAAATATTTGTATTCACGATTATTTGAAATTACTTCTGCAACTAAAAAATTTATATGATATGCAACAAAATCTTTTACTGTTTTTAAAGCAACGAAAATAGCTACTTTATTTTAAAAAGTATAGGTAATTAAAGGTTAATGTTGGCAATCCATCTGGGAACATTATTTTTTGTATCAGTTTTATGCAGAGTGTTCAAGCGAATTTCAAGGTAACATATAACTCGAAAAATTTAACTTATTATGCCATTTTTAATTGGGCCATAGCAAATTCCCACGATAATTATTACCTAACAAGAGTCTTTATACATAAATATTACCGTTAAAGCGTGAAATCCGTTATTTCATAGAATAACTAGATCAATCAGTTAAAGTATATAAAATTATTGAATTTTACAATTTAACGATTACTTGATCGTTTAGGTATGAAATACGACACTCGAAAGTTCTTTGAACCGGTTCTAGCTGCTTTGGAAAGAATTTTTCTGACTATGCGGAATAAAACAATTGTACTCTAGATATCAATTCAGTATATGTCAACGAGAATGAATTTCTTTTGAAGAAGTTCCAAATATTGACACAACGCTTCTATCTGTTGCAACAGCTCAAAATTACGGTACTGGGCATGGATTTAAAAAGTGTTCTTGTAAAAAAAATGTGTAATACTAAACAGTGTGTTTGTTTCAAGAATAATAATAAGCACTTCAAAATCCAAAGTGTCATCACAGCAATCCTTGCTCTAATATAGAATGAAAAGTAAAATAAAGGTATCTCATAAAATTTAAATTTTATCTCTTACATGTTTATTTTAAAAAGTTCACACAATGTTTTTAAGAAGAAACAGTTTTTCTTCCCGGCATATATTTTTATTGATAATATTTAAATATAATCTATTTTTGCGAGACATTCTTTCTTCCCCTTTTCTGTTTAACTAATAGCAATATGAGCAATATAATAAAGTATATCATCTTTCTTTTCCCTTATTATTTATCAATTATTAATCCATAAAAAGGATAAAATGTATTTTTCGAGAGATTTTAGCTATTTATGATCAATTAATTTATAAAATATCTTTGAAATTGCTTATTTTTCACTTTAACGGTCTATCCTTAGTTATTTCATAGAATAACTAGATAAAGTATGAAATTGTTCATCTATTATATACTTTAACTGACTTGTATAGTTATTTTTATTTAGGAAATACCTAGTTATTCTATGAAATAACTAAATTATACACTTTAACGGCAACATATATATATATATATATATATAAATATAACGTTTCCCTGGAAGCATGGAGACTTTTCAAGAAACAGTTTTTTATTCATTCACGAAAAGAGCTTTCAACATCACCGCGAGTCGCCAATTGTTCTGATTTTGAGTAAAATTGTATGTTTATTCTAGTATTGCTAAACCATCATTTTTTAGTTAAGATTTCGAATGGAGAGTAAAGCGTGAGAAAGTATGGCTTATTACTATAACAGGAAATGAGATAGGATTTGAATTCAAAGATTGGATGATCTTTTCTGAAAAAGTATAATATCTTTAATTTTATATGTGTATTTGAACAGTGGGGAAATAAATATTAAATGGGAAGTATAATTTTATTTATGGTATAATTTAATTATGCTTACATATACAACTTCAGATTATAAAGTTCGATGAATGAAGTCAGAACGGCTGATCTGGCAACACTTTCGAAAGAAAAGGCTGCACATGCGTAGCGGCAGGTTTTGACCATCTATCCTCACCGTTGTTCAGTTGAGCTTTGTTTGTATTCCGTGCTTGACTTATTTTGCCAAGTTCTTGTTTGGTGCATTGATTCTTAACTGAGAACAGGAAAATGAACGAGCGAAAGATGAATTTAAAGTTTTGTCTTAAGATTGGCGAGACACCAAAAGAAACTTCCTAGTGTCATGAAGTCTTGATGTCTCAGGTACGACCCTGAAACGAAACGGAAAATTATGGAATGGCGTTCGCCTGAATCACCTCGACGAAAAAGGTCAAAGCAAAAAAATCCCGTTTCAAAACCATGTTCATTACCTTTTTTGATAGTCAAAACATTATCCACAAGAAATTTCTACTTAAGGGAACGACGATGAATGTTGCAAGGGACATAGAAATTTTGATCCATTTAATGAAAAGTCTACGCAGGGTATGATGATTTTTTTCTCGATAATGCTTTTCCTAACACAGCTAATATCGTCAAACAGCTCCTGGCAAAAAAAGGGGGAGGGCTCAAATTGAACATCCACCACCAAACTCGCCAGATCTCAATCCTCCAGACATCTTCCTATTCCCACAACTCAAACTCACTTTGAAAGGAAAGAGATTTGGCGATATTCCTAACATCCAACGAAACATGACGATGTTTTTAAACTCCATCCCAAAAGAAGACTTTTTGCAAAGCTTCCAGGACATGCATAACAGATTTCAGGGATGAATAATTATGGGAGGTGACTATTTCAAAGGACAGTAAGGTAACGTTCATTAATATTACAGGACTATTCACTGAAATTTATTGTCAGAGGTTGTATATAAATGTGTTGTCATCCAAATTTAACAATTGATAAATTAAGTTCACGAAAATGAAATTTTTTCAGGTTATATTAGCTGATTTCATAAATGCTTAGACGTTAGGTAATTAAACATAAGTATACTTTAAGTGTATGAGAAACCTAACTTAAATGTTTCATTTATTTATTTCCAATACTTTGATTGATAAAATTATGAATATAAATAACAAAAAGAAATTTAATTAAGTAATACTTCTCCTTTTCATAAGTATTAGAAATGAAGAAATATTTCCAGATCAATAATGAGAGTTTTCCTGTTTCCCTGTATGTCTCTGAAATATCCAAGTAGAAAGAAGAACAAAAGAAGAAATATGTGCAAATGATTTGCAACTCTATCACCAATCTTCAGGAAAACAGAGAGATTTGGAGATCGAAAACTTCAGAAAGAATTCAAAGAACAATTCATCAAGATATTCGTGAAGTGCAACCACGCTTTCTTGCATATTAGTTGTTGCCCGAATTTCTACGTTTCATAAATTTCTGAGACTGCACTCCATTCTTAAATTTAAGAGCAAACTTTGATTATCCAAAAAGTCTGCTTGAATTATTTCGTAATTTACTCGCAAGGTTTTGTATGTTTTAAACCTTGAAAAGTAAAAAACATGTTTAAATAAACATAAAAGTTTATTCAAAAATGTTTAACAAGACATTCTATCGTTTTTGAAATACCCCTGATAGAAACAATCGATCTTAATTTTCCAGTATGGATTTGACTCTAAATTAGGGTTTTCAAACTGTGGTACGCGTACCTCCAGGGATGCATAGTAAATTAAGATTTTTTTAGTACGCATTGATAGATGGATTAACCTCAAGAATTAAGCATCTTTTATAGTAAGAAGATCTTTGCTAAAATTTATGTATAATGTACTATAATTATTTTAGCGATCGTACTATAACGGGCTTCAATAAAAATGACAACACTGCTTTGATTTTTTATTTTTACCATCAAAAAATTGTTTTAATAAGTTTCCTGGAGTAACTTATGCATAAAAATAATAATAATTCTGAATTATAGTGCTATTAAGTTAACACATAAAAAAATGCCTCTGTATTATATTTTGAAAACAATGCCCGTATAAATATTAGTATGTATGCAAACACAAATCAAGGGGTACGCTGGTTCAAAAAGGTTGAAAAAGACTACTATAATGAATAGATTAACACAATAGTGTTAAAAATTCAAGTAAAGTATTTAATTGATGAAAAATGGTTTTTTTTAAAAAAAAATTCAAATAGGGATGGGGATTGGTACTTTTACCATTGCAGAGACCTAGTAAATTCCTCAGGAGCTGGTATCACTTTTTAGTGCGACACCATGTAGGTAGATACCAATTGACGCAGAGTAATTTTTACGCCCAGTTTCCTTCCCAAAAGGAGGTACTGGAGCTCTAACGATGCGAAATTGAAAAAGGAACTTAATTTTTCCAAGAGCACCCAAGCTCAACAGGTTCTGTAGGGATCTTTAACATGCCGCATTATCATGTACCCATTAAATCGGCCTTACAAGGCCAGTGGCTAATCAACTATGCCACCCAGACGACCTGATGAAAAATATATTCAATGATATAGTTAAAAAATTATTTTTAAAATAATACATGATATGCATATTGAAAACTGATTAATATACGTATTATACTTCCATATATAAGTATATGAAGATATTTTGCATCTGCAACACCCCACCTAATAATAAGAAGTGTTGACTTTTCTTACAACTAATATGACGATATATTTAACAAAGTAAATGAAATTTGCTTTAAATATAAAATTAAATGACAAAAAACTTGTTGAATGAATTAGGACAGAGTCTCTCAAACTGTGGGGCGCACTTTCTAAAGAGGTGTGATAACAGGAGGGCGCGAGCATATTGAAAAATTGAGAACAAAGGATTATTTAAAAATTATTAATTTACTGAAGGTAAACAAAATTAATTCTGACATAATAAAAATAAAATTAACATTTGCACTGATATCATACACTTATAAATGTATCAGTACTGCACAATGTATTTTATAATTAATTTAACAATACTAAGTTAAAGACAAGTTTAATAATTACCAATGACCCCATGGGCTTGAGGTATATAAACTTACATTCAAAAACTAACAC
>BMAV01009759.1:947585-978783 GCA_019973955.1 Trichonephila inaurata madagascariensis
GACCCCATGGGCTTGAGGTATATAAACTTACATTCAAAAACTAACACTCATCTTGATAATTTGGTTTATAATTAATCCCAACTGCTGGTTAAAAGTTGTGTGATTGGCACCCCAATGCCACCGTTTTCTAAGTAAGCGAAGGTATGTGACATATTGGAGGGGGAGAAGAAAAAGAATAAATAAGGAAATCCTATGAAATAACTAAATCCTTCTCAAACACTGTCAAGGTCCTTTTGTTGCGTTCTAAGCCTTCAGAATAATTTTATGGATAGCAGTGCATAGAAAAGATCATACTTCAGAAAGACGTATATATACGTCCATGGCAATTAATGCTTCGCCTGAGCGAGATGTTTATATAAGCCGGTGGTACTTAAGAAAAAGTCGTATTGTAACTTTAGTGTCAAAGTATAGTATTATTGAATTCAATACATTATTATTTATATGGAAGGAGACGATGAAAATTATGGTTGAATATTGGGTCGAAAACATTGAAAGTTTGAGAAGCACTGAATTATTAGAAAATTGATGAAGATAGAAAATGGACAGTATGAAAAACAATTCCTGAATTCATTAAAATGATATAACTTTAGATCCAAAAATAATGCACATAACTCTTTCATTGAAAAAAATATAATCAAACATGTTTGTATTTGTGATCGCTTTGAATAATCGAAAACACTAATATTACTATTGAAATTTTTTCTGTAGAGGAATGCTGATTCTTTAAAAAATAGCAGCAAATCTTAACATATACAATTGCAATGAAAATAATATACATTGGCTTATAATTTAATATTCGAAGCTGATATTAGTTATTACATATTTCTAATCTCTTACAACAAACATTCTTTTAAAAATAAGCTTTATAATGATGTTAGTATAGAATTCAAACCTATGGAATGACTGACGATACTCGAGTCAGACCAAGAGATCAAGTCTAGTGGTATATGAATTATGAGACGCTTATGTGATAAGTTCAACTGAACATTAAGTTCCTTACTCGGAGCGGTATGGAACTTAAAAGAGTAAGAACACTAGTATGGGTACAGTCCTCGTCTTTTGACAGTTGGTTCAAAATTTAGATATTCGTCTTCAGTATTATACAAACAACTATATCACGAAGTTTATTCAAATCATAAATTCAAGCCAAAAATAAGTGTAACAAATATATACTTTTAAATATGCATAATACATTAACATATAACATGACTGCATTGTTTGTCGTAAGAATAAAAGAAATTACATATATATATATACATATATCTAATTAATTATACTCGGAACCTTTTGAAAATGAAATGGTCATTAAAGGAATTATACTTAGTAGTAATATAAGCAGGAGTCTAAGTTTATATCTGTTTTTTTAAAAGTTTGTAATTATTTTAGTTATGAAACACAAATGCAGGTGTTAAATTAGAATATATTCGAAGTATTCATTTCTTTTTGTTTCCTCTTTGACTAAAGAAATAATATTTACAATATTGATGTATGCATGGCTGTAAATAATTTTGAGACATCTAATATTATAACAAACATATACATGCAAATCAGCTTCAAATAAATAATTTGTATTAAATACAAGTCATATTAATAACTTCACCACAAGACAGATGCTAGTTTTAAAAAAGTACGTTGAAATGACAGAACAATAAAATGGAACAAATAAATTAATTCTTTTTAATTTAAAAAAATCAATAAAAAAGTTAACGTTTTCTTTTTTTTTTCTTTCTTTTTTTTTAATGAACAATAACTAAACTGTTCATAGCGCCAAAAAGTATTAACGATGATTAAAGTTTTACTAAGGATAAATAAAAAATAAAACTCATTTAATATATTTGTATGATCTCATTTTGCTAATTTAAACTCTACAGTTACTCCTCTACGACTCAAACCTGATCCGATCAAGTTAATCTATACAAGGCATTATCCCTTTACCCTATACAGTAGCAGTGAAACTCAATAGATTGTAATATGGCGTATTGGTCGAACCCATACCATCGCGTCATTCATATAAGATCTGCAACGAAGAAGACAAGCGCAAATGTAAAATCAAATTCTCTGTGGTAAATCTAGTCATGTCTCATACATTTTTGAGAAATTTATGTGCATATTCAGATACATTGTATAAAAATTATATTCTTTTTCTTTTATTATATAGAAAAAGAAGTATACGAAGAAGAAATATTCATCTGTAGATATTTTTCATTACTTCGTTGACTAAACCTTTCTTTAAAAAAAAAGTGTAACAGTTTTCGCTTTCATTTACGAAAAAGATACACAATTTTATTTGCTTATCCAAAAAAAGTTTACTTTTTCAGAATCCAGACTTTAAAATTTAATGGAATCTAACAAATTATGTATTTCGTTACGAATTCTTTTCACTGCATATTCCCGTCGTTTTTCAATGCCAGATCAAGCAATTAAAGTTAATGAAAACCCCTAAGCTATGTTTGCTTAGAAATAGGCAAGCAAATTGACTAATTTAAACTGGAAAACTTTCTGTCTACGATTTTTCTTCCAAGGAACTGCTGCATATAATTAAAAAGATTGAATACACGAATATTTCTAGCTTCAATCGAAAGTACTCGCTCAACGTTTGAAAGAAATACATTTTAGAGAAAGAGAGTGTGGTATTTTAATTAAGGGAAGTTGAAATCCTTAGACATCTTCTCCGAAGCAAATTTTTCTTAAAATAAAAACTTTTGGATGCTCGAAATAATCATTACTTTTATCATTTGAGATTGAATGATAAACTTCAGAAAAATTATTTCACATGAAAATTAAGGTGTATGTTAGTCAAACACTTTATTCAGCGATACGCTAAAGAGAGAAAATAAAGTAGTAAAATTTGCTTAAAATTCTAGACTGTTCACTAATTAGTGAAAGTTCTTGGAAAGTTTAAAAACTTTTTGATGAGATGATAATAGTTTTGACTGCACAAAAAAAAATATTATTTAAAACTATATATTTTTTAAAATAATTAAAAAAAGAAAAAATAAAACCTTCGGTATACTTTTTAAACTGCGATGCAAAAAAATAACATTTAATTTAATTCCTCTGTAACAACTTATTTTCTCACCTGTATAAAAAATAACACTAAATGTTGCTTCAGTTAAACTAATAAGTAAGATTAATATATATATATATATATATATATATATATATATATGTTCTCATACCATTTTTCGCTAATCAGATACAAGCTGGATTAAACAAAAAACAAAATAATTTTTTTCAAAAATCGTAGTAAATAACTATTAATATACTTTTATAAAGTAGTAACACTGGATTATAAAAACTCAGTTACAAATAAAGACTCATAATTTCAAATAATAATTAACTTCAGTAGAAAACATCTTATACGCCAAACTAACATAATTGTTTCTGAATATTTAGTAAATTTTACGAGATAAAATTTTATGCAAATTCATACTTAACACAATAAAAAGAGTTACATGAAATCATTTGTTAATAGGGTCACAAATAATTTCTAGTATGTTTTATTTATATACTAAGGAAAGTAGCTTAAATCATAATATTTCGTGACGTTGAGCACAGTAATTTTATGAAAAGAACAAAGTAGATTTGCACTAACTTATAATGCAGTTTTTCTACTTTTTTTCTACTTATAAACTATTTGAAAGTTTTTCGTTATTCAGCTTAACATATAAAAACCAGTAATGTACAAAATTCATGAAGCATATATGAATATTTTATATAATAGATAGAATTAACTTTTAACTGCTCAAAGATTTACGAGTTTTCTGTGTGGTACATTTGGATAGTAACAGTTTGAATGAATTTACATGAAAAGACCACAAATACATTTAAAAGTGACTAATGTTCAGAACTTAAAAAATTATTTTCTAATATAAACTAAACGTACATATATAAAAGAAGAGTGCTATTTATTTAAATTTTTAAAAGCTGATATATATATATATACGTTTCACATACGTATGTGAGAGAGAACGCATATTTCAACTTTCGTTGTTTAAATGAGGTTACTAAATAAAATTAATTTATTTGAAAATAAAGGTAATGCAACAAAATTTTAGTACTGAACTTTGAAAAGGTTAAAGAAAAATATATTAAAATTATGTATATGTATAGTTAACTAGTTAAAAATAATTTTAAAAATACTCACCGAAAGGTTAGTACAGTGAAGGGACGATAGGACTTGTGGCTGGTGGGATCCGTCATGGGTTTTCCCCAGAAATCATTGAGGAAAATCTCTTTGACAGGATTTTCACCGATAACGTCGGGATTCATAGTGATTGAGACTAAATCATCATGGACGAACTCACCGTCCAAAGAATTTGCATAGCAGGCTATGCAAGCCACTATAACTATTGCGTACACAAATGTATCCATTATGATTGTCAACAGAGAATGATGTCTAACGTTGGACGTGAAATTCAGCATTTGGGACCACAGAGTGGGAGATCGGGGCGCAGAACCACGATGAGTGGATTTCGATTTTGAAGAATTTGAGGTCCGGCGTGCCTCTAATGAATCCTTCTTACGATATCTAGGGTGGCTTGAGGATTTGTAGAGGCAGGATGCTTTAGATGCTGCCTCGTAAGATGAAGGATTCATCCATATATCTCTTCCTAGTTTCATTTTCATGGAATATTTAAGAATACAGACTTCCTCTCAGTATAGTTTCAACAAAATGTTCTTGAAAAGTGATTTTCTACTGTGCGGTTGTGCCACTTCCAGACATAATATGCTGATTGAGGTGAATGTTAAATTATCTCGGTTTAAAGTTTTTAAATGTGTTAAATGGTATTTCTTACAGTCTCTGTCTTTTTTTATATATAGTAGTAGGTATCACTCTAAGAAAGAAAGTTCTTTCAATAGAAATTGTTCAGAAGTGTCAAGCACCTACAAAAATAGACTTCCAAGAGTTGGTTTCAAGTCAAAATGTTTCAAATCGAACAGTTCTTCAAAAATTGAAATTGATAAAAAGCGATAGTTTTTTTTTTCAATCGAGTTGAAAATAGTTGCTTAATTAATTCAAATTAGTTTTTAGAAAATTTTTCTCTGTTGAAATTTTTTTTTTTCAAATTCTCGAATTTTATGAGCCCTTTTAAGTTCGTTTTCACTGTATATTTCGATAGATATTTTCACAAAAAGTTATTATCAGTATACACAGTTATGGAATGTTAATATATTATATAGAGAGAATAAATTACAGCGTCTGTTTATCACTTCACTTTTTTTTTTGTAATAAACGTAAAACTGTTACAATCACTGTTTCCTGTTTAATATTTCTGAAATAACTGCACCGTTTATATATATATAATAGTTAAAGTACGCTAAATATCAGTTCAGTTTAAATAAAGTTATTCCAATCAGTTTTATCAGAAAGTCTTCGTTACACAAATATGTTATAATACTTGGTAGCAAGTCATCATATAACAACAATCACACAATTATCAACAAACATCAATTACAAAAGTGACACAATAACTACACAGTGTAAATATCAATATTTCAGTTAAATTACGGGACAAAGTTTCTACTCTAGCGGCACTAACTAACTAATTATTACTCTGAACGAACATGAGTATTTTTTTTCACCTTCTAATTCGTTCGAACACAAAAGATCGATCAGTTAGTGATATCCGTCAATTAAGAGTTCAATTGATGGGATATTAAATCATCTCATTCAAAAATACTAACTCGAAAAGTAATTTAAATTACTTGTCGGAAACTTTTCCTACCCATTTGAAGAAAAAGTTCGCCAAAGGAAAGTTTAGAATTGAGAGGAAGTCTAAACCTCGTGGAGAACATTGGGAAAGAACAGAGTCAAAGACAGGGAAGAAAGCGGTTGACTGTCCCGCGACGGAGTCATCGAGACCAACTATGTTGAGAACTAATACAAACCCCTCTCTGCGCCGTCTGATACTGTGTTTGCTTGCCTGTGCGGTTCGATCGCCAAGATTCCCGTGAATATCGCCAAATCCGTCACACAAGTTGGTAGGCCTCTGTTGAAAAGGGATTGTTATCTGTTCAATACGATTTCCGAATGACTTTATGCTATTCTCACATGCACAGGACGATAATTTGTTTGATGATTAAGCTAAGTTCCGCTATATTTTTTTACAGATTTAGAATTCAGTTAGTGAAAGCCGCTCTTGTAATATTTGGGGAAGGTTAATCATTTGAAAGTAATGAGAGAGAACAAAAAATAATATAAATGGTTTGAAGTGAACACAGAGGTTCTTTTCGATTTTGTTGAATAAATAATTGAAAGAGTTTCATTTATTTCGCTTGTAGGATTGCTTTTTATCAGCGTAATTCTTTGATAAATTTCTTCGTTTGGGACATTTCAAATCGGATCACGTTCGCTATCTCTTGACTAACTTTATCTATTTTTTTTTTTATAATAAAATAAATATTGTGTTTAATTGTTATATGCATATGGAGTTTGTTCCATAATATATGCAAAAGAAACATATTTTTAAGAAAGGTTATATTTAATGTAAACAAGGTAGTGAATTCGACCATCCCATGTTTTTAGAGTTTATTTTTCTCTTTTATTAGATTAATTTTCCAGGTTGTTAGGTTTTACGTAAGACATGAAATTTCCAATCAATTTTTTAAAAATCAATTTCAATCAAAACAATCAAAAAGTAGTTTAATTAAAGAAGATACAAAATGTATCATATTGTTTTGAATATTTTTAACTAAGTAAATAAAATGAATATGACTCAAGTGCTTACTATTTTACAGAATATGTAAAACATAAATTAAGGAGTTATTTTAAAACAAGAATTGATTTTAAATTTTTTTCAGTTCTATAGAAACTTTTTACACCATTATGAAATTACTTTGGAAATATTATACTTAATATTTTCAAAAGAGTTAAAAAAAAATGTACTGAAAACCTACTGAAAATAAGTTAATCTTAACTTTTTGATTAAGTGATTGAATGTTTATTAACGTTGAATTTCAGAGCTAGAAAGGAATATTAGTAACAAAGTATATATAAGTGACGAGAGGACGACACCTAAGCTCCGGTACTCCTCTGTCCAAACTTCTTTAAATTCTTTAGCTCAAGTGATACTCAAAAGATATATTTGCATGCATGTGCTCACAATCTATTAAAGGGAAGTAATTCGAAAATACTGTCGAACCTCTATATAACGAACCTCCATAGTGAGAATTTTTCTATATAGCGAACTTTTTCCTGGAACCTTGAACATTTCAAGCTTTTCTTCGTAAAATAACCTCTCTAATGCGAAGTGTATTTTATATATATAACAAACTTTTTCTTCTGTGATTCAAATTTTGTTCCCCCTTTTTTTAAAAGTATTTCTGAAAAAAATTTCAAGTTATTCTCTTTGTAAAACATTTTATGGTGGTCATAAATCTTGAACAGATTTAATTAGATCCTAACTCGCCGAGAGCAATAGAGTTCTCGACTTTTCATCCAAGAAGTGAAACCTTAAGCCCCATTACACTGTTCACTAGAAACATCTTCGATATCCTCTTTCAACCGCAGTGGAGTTGTCCTATGTTCTAATTGTAAAATAATGTGTGTTTTAATATTACTTGTATGCTTTAAATTATAAAATGTTCTTAAAATTCATCAATTTTAGTATAAAATTATTTTCGTAGTATTGAAAATACAGTGAATTCTTTGACATTCTTTTTTCTTGTTTTCCTTGCAGTTTTTCTTTCGTTATTTCTTTTTTGAAGGATAAGATATATAAAATAAGCATATACTAATTTTAAAAAAGGTGTGAATAATTACTTTTTTTAATATATAGTGTTTATGAATTTAAAATTTGTTTTACGTGGTTTATATAAAGTATATTAAAAGATGAACCTCTATATAACGAATTTTCCATATAACGAACCTTTTTCCGGGATTTAGACACTTCACTATATAGAGGTCCGACTGTATAAGCAAAGAGCTCTAATGCACCTTAAATATTCTAGAATATTTTATAAATTTTTCAGTTGCAAAAGAATTGCAAAATTTATATAGAAAAACTAACTTATATCTATAAATTTTTAAGATAAATCTCATCTGTGTATAAAAGTGGTACTTGTGTGTGTGAGAAAAAGTGAGCTTTGAGTTATTTAGAATTTGCAAACAAAAGAAAGGTGTTTGGGGTATAATTAAAATTGTTTTTCTCGAGCTTTGAAAAGTAATCAAACTGCTAAAGCAAAAAGCTTTTATAAGTTTTCGTATAAGAAGATGAAAAGTTTATGTTCTTTATCAAAGATCACGTTTGAAAGTACTTAAAGCTTTATTTTCTTCTAGTTATTATTTTTTTTTTAGATTAAAAAAATACTTCAAGCACTATTTATTGAAAAACTCTTTCTGCCAAGATAAATTAAGCTAAATGTTTTATAATTTCAACAATATATATATATATATATATATATAAACTTACTCAGTGGCGTGACAGCCCATGGGAGCCAATACTACTGTGACCATCTCAGTATACGGGTCCTTGTGCCCTGAGGTGTATGCGCAGATGTTCCGGTCAGGTGGTCAGTCTGACGCGAAACTTCCAGTGTTAAGTTACGAAGCAAGTTTGGTACTTATTTATCGACCCACTGAAGGGATGAAAGGCTGATTCAATCTTGCCCAGCTCGGGGTTTGAACCTCGGACCTGTGGCGTGGAATCACGATGGCCCTAACCACTCAGCCACTGGGCTTCTATATATGGGTGTATGTGTGTTTGTGTGTTTTAGATTGCTTTAGAAGTTGCAACCTGCGTTGTCAGGTCATGGTGTCACTGAAGACTGTTGCAGCGCGTTAAATCTGTCGAGACTCAAAGTCTTCACGTTGGCGTGGTATGGAATTTTGAGGAGTGGTGTGTACGATAACGTGTCGTCTTCGTTACTTAACAGAAGTTCAAAATTGGTCCTCCGCCAGAAGTCCCTGCGTTGCTTTAGAATACCACGTTAATAAAAATACAATCATTGGAAATTTTCCATTTTGAACTCTCACAACAAATAAAATTTTTGTAGGGATGACAAGATGTCAAAATGCTTTTCAGAACAGTAGGGTAAAAATAATGTTTTGACGAGTATTTCTACTTTTGAAATAAGAACAAGGAGAACGTACAGGATATGAACTACGTAAAAAGTAGTTATTTAATTATGTGATCTTGAGAGCTCTGTAGTAGAGAGAAAGAGAGAGAGAGATATTCAAAGTAAGAGAAAGATAAAGCTCTGTAGTTTACATCCAAAAAACAGAAAATAATGCTTATTTTTGAGCAAATAAAATGATTCATGGCTGAATGGCTTAATGAAGTCATCATAAATTTCTACTAGATACCACTGCTACAAATATACTTTTTAAAATCACTTTCCTGTTTTTCAGTTTATTTTTATTTCACGGTTTTTGACTTTTAAAATATTACTGAATGGAGTATTAACCAAAAATGAATAAATAGTTAACACAAAATATATTTAATAAAAAAACTATCTCAAAACAAGCTGAACATCTAATACGCACCCACACACATTATACGATCTTTCTCCTCCTGTTTGATTTATTGAGCGGGAGATTCAATCATTCCATGCAACTTTCTTTGGAATTATTAAGAATTTAACGGAAGACCCTATAGTTATGCTACTTTTCTATCAAGCTACTATTGATACTCATTTAGTAGGCATTTGAAAATATTTCTCTATTTTTTCTAGACGAAATTTTTATCATTCTGTATGCATTTTATGATAGAAACATTTACACTGGGTGTCCCAAAAATAGCACCCTAACTTTGCAAAGTTAGATTATACATTGGGAGTACATCAAAAATGACCGAAGATCTGTACCTGTACGATCCATAGCTTACACCAACTGCATTATTTGCAAATATTAAAAAATGCAGATAATCAAAGTGTCCGGAGTGCATATCAAGACAGGCTTAAACTTCATGTAGAATGGGTGAGTGTACACGTCGCAGAATTGTGGTGTCCACCAAAGTACAAGCAGCGAGCAGACGAGCAACTATGTCCATTTGTGGTCACTACGTCTCAAAACATAAATGCATTGAGATTGCTCCATAAGAAAATAAATACAACGGTATGAGATATGGCGATCGTGGTGGCCATAAAACTAAACCCCCATGTCTGAACCAGCGGCCAGAGTATGCCATAACCAGCTAATCTCGCACAGGAGCACATATCTCATACAAAGCCTCATCATGAACCCTTATGCATCATCATTTACCGTTTTTATTCTCGTAAACTTTGGATTGTACTGATACAGTTCCGTAGGAATTTTTTATGTATTCCCCACGAGGAATCTTGTTGTGCAGAGTTTGGACACTATTTTTGGACACTATTTTTGGACACCCTGTATAATGGTCTTTTTTCTACCTTATTTGAAATGTTCATCAAGCAATATAATTTTTCTAATCGATATGCTAAAGTCTTCGATTTTCCTTCTGTAGTTGTTTAAGTTGAAAAACAACACATACATAAATAAGGTAAGAGTAAAACGAAAAATTTTAAAAATATATTTGCGTGCCTTCAAAAGTAAGTTAACCAAGAAATGATTCTGAAAAATATCATATATATTCCCCTAATTCTATTTTTTAAAGTATAAATATATTGAAATTTTTGTTGAGGAAATAAATATTTATAATTAACTCAGGAAACGTCATCCACCATTCGAAGCTAACTAACATTTTACAGCAATTACCTCGGGTCAATTAAACTAAATTAAGCACTACAAACAAGTCATACATTTTAACTGATTTTTTTTTAGTTCACCTTAACTCAAATTGGGCAGAAAATTAGTCTCATAAATTGTTTAAGCAGCTTTAACATTACTTTTATTTTTGGAAGATGAAAACTTGTAATTATCATAAGAAATATTGACTCAATTAGCGAGAAGCGAAAAATTAATTGAAAACAAATCTCTGCATAATTATTACTAAATATCAAGTAAACAAAATATTTGAAGTTTAATCATACTTCAGGAAAGCAATCAAGCTCAATTGAATTATTTTAATTACACTTACACCCTGAATAAATCACGAGAGTTTGCTAAATCCGATTGATTTCTCTTAAAGGTGAAAAATGAAGAATTTTACCGATTTTACTTTTAATGCCTTCCGATTAGAATTACCTTGATAAAAATAATTTTCAAAATTATATTCACTTATATATATTTAGATAAACTATATTAATTCAAATATTTCACGAAAATAAGTAATTGTTAGGAAGTTTAATAAAATATGTTATATATAATAATAAAAAAAACGCTAAATTTTTTTGCAACATATGAGTACTATACCAAGCTAACAAAAGGTAAATTCAAAAACAAAAGTTAATCAAATTAACTAATCACAGCTCACACATTAATAAAAACAGATAAACGAAAGGAATTATGCAAAATATTTAAACAATGAAAGTTATCTCTGAAAATCGCTTAAATTTCTGTAAAAATTACAGACAGCATAAGAAGTTATGCATTGTTAAATAAAATGTTATACAACTTGAAGCCCTTTACACAATAATTACACATATCTCTAAGACATAAAGTAAAACAGGGAAGAAATAATACGTACTTTCTGTAAGCAATACATTAAAAATGTAAAATCTTAGATACTCGATAATGTATAACGCATAATTGCCATACAATAGCTTAAACGTTATGAGCAATATAGAGGAAGGAAACTTTATTGCTGAACAAATGCTGATTTTCTTCTTAAAATAAAATGTTATTGATGCTCATTCAGTACACATCCTTATTAACCATTGACATAAATAGAGAAAACTACGCCAGTGATTTAATAAAAGATGAATATATAATTAAATTTTTTTCAGGATATTAATTCTAGGTAATAATTTAGGACTTTCATATGCAAATTGAAGATTTTTTGATCATTAAATGAATATAAATTTTGAAATCGACCTAAAAGAGGGAGTTGTATGAATTAAAAAAAATTTGGAAGGTAATTTTAATACTAGTTTTTTTTCTTTGTAATAAAATTAACTTTAGATTTTGATTTGATTAATTATTACTGTTATTGTTTTCCTTACTAGCAACAAAACTTGTAATTCTGAGCTTCAATGTGTAGTACGAGGATAGTGCAGCATTTCCCAAATTCCCAAACTACTCCAAAACGAGGACTTTGTGTCGCGATAGATTAAACGTATATCAGTACTCCTATACAGTGGGTTTTCATCGGGTGCTGTGACTGAAACCCTCAGAAATACATGAATCCGGTTTCTGCGATCATGATCACTTGGCTACTTAAACTGAGTGTGAAAAACTTATTTTAATTTCTACAACATTCAATAAGTTTGAACACCCACTAACAGTAAAAAAAAAAAAAAAAAAAACTAACAAAATAATTTAAGATGGTTGATATGTAACGCAACCAGTAAGTCATTTCTGTATTTATTTGATTTCAGATTTCAATATTAATTTGAGCTCTCAATCTCTCTTTTGATTATATTTTTATACTTAAATTATTTTTTTAAAAACTGCTCTATCATGTCTGATACTTTATGGATAAGAATTTTAACAATATAGCTCAATAGTCTTATTATTGAGATTTCAGGATTATCAGTCATAGATTGCAAAGTAGAATAATAGAGGTTGTTGAGGAAGAAAAAGGGCATAATCTCAATGTCTCTGCGTCGTATAGTGAGCTACAAAGTGTAGTAATGGCTACATTGTTATTCTCATCATTTGTCCATGATCCAAGATTACGAGGACTGTCTCCAGTGAATCAGTGTTCAAATATATATAATGAGACATTTTTCTCAAACTAAACTAAATATTTTTGGAATCTTCAGAAAAAGTTTTAAAGACAGTTAAAGCAACTTATTATATTTTATTATAATATTTATTGTAATTCATAAGGTAACATGAATTTATAAATATGCATTAATGATAATATTAAATTTTAACACGAATTCCTTAACCCATAAATGTTAGGTAAACTTTGTCTCGTCCCCAAAATAATTAAAATTCTTTCGTTGAGTTACAAAAGGATCTAGTTAAAATAATCGATAATAAGGACGTGGACTGAAAGCGTTAAAGATTTTGAGAACTTCGGTGAAAATTATTCATTTTATTCTACCTGGTAACAATTATTCGACCTCAAATATGTAATTTATTAGAGAATGGATAATAATTGATGCTTACCTGTTCTGATAATCCCTATTTGATGCATCGTATGTCAGCTAAAAATCATCCTGAGATCATGAATTCCGGCATTATTCATCTCTTTTATTACATTTATAAACACGTATGTTATAAATTTAGAAAGTGGTCCAAATGACTAAAATATGGCATTAACTATAAGACTTAGACTCATATATATTTCTTAACTTGTTATTTCTCTGAAAATTCATGATGTATATTATATTGAGAAAATAAGTATTTGATTAAAATATTTACGATTTTGTTTAAAATAAGTTTGAAGCCTCATCTCGAACAATGAAGTTGGAGTGATTCCAAATGGATTAAAGAAGTTGTATTCCGCATCCAAAATGCAGTAATTGTTCGAATTTGCATGCTATGAATACGAAAACTCATTAAATATGCCGTCTCAAACTGTTACAATCTTGTGCAAATAAAACAGTTTCCGGAATCTGCTTATTAAATAAATGTTCGTCTCAACTTCGTTAATCAAACATCGACAATTACTTCACACACTTCACCGATCATTCACGAATCGTAAAGCTTATCGTAAGCTATCGTTTTCTCGTATCGCAAAGCTTAAATTTGTCTTCCAGTTTTGGCAACATCATTCTCAGAAAATTAAGGAAAAGTGTTATTGCATTTATTTTGTTTCAATTCCATCATAGATTTTGCCGGCTCATATCCGTGGCTCATTATCCTAGCTTGTGTTCACTAATAGGGAATTTTAAACACATTATTTGTACCTGTATTAATGAACAGGAAGAGTTCTTTGTTTTCCGTTAAATAAAAAGATTTGTTATCTGAATTATAAAAGAGTTTACGAAACAAAAGAATGTATGTATTGGAACGTATATATTCAGTATGTAATAAATATCCGCTTTGAAGGTAAGTATTTTATATTATATATATATTCATTAAAAAGAAACATCATCAGAACATTTATTATTTTTGAGGTGTATACGATAGATACATAATACTAATATAGAAATTAAGTTTTTTAATTATCTAACCTGTAACTTTTCAACAGCTATTAAAACATTTTATCACTGTAAATTAAAAATTCAAGTGTACTTGTATTTATAAGACTTATATATCACATGTATTTGCAATATTTCACTTAAATTTTATCTCGAAGGATTTTAATTCATAAGCCCTCAATTATTTTGCGTGATAATTAGTTTTGGTTTTACCCGCTTATTGGGAACTAACCACGCTTTCTGCTTTAAAAAACTAAGATAGTAGCGGTTTTAAAATCAGAAAGATGCAATCTATGTGGACCAATCAGGAAAGTTCTTACCGGAAATCCTATGAGTGTATAGCGTCCGGTTGACCATGACAATAAGTAGACGAGAACTCAGGAGCGAAACAAGAATGATTTTGTCCTTTGAGTTGCTTGTGCGCGTATGTTTGTTGTTTCGTGTCGTCCCTTTGTGTTTGTGATGGTCAATAAATGTGATTTTAAATTAGCAATATGTTCCCTCCTATGCATTCAACTGCTGTAACCATGAAAATAATTGATTTCACCCCAAAATGTCATATTACAAATTAAAAATGCCTTAAGCCATGCCAAATTATTTCATATATATAAACGAGAGCAATTAAATGAATTTTTTATCAAGGTTTATCGTATTAAAAAGTTTCACTAACAATAAGTGAAAGAATAACTTCCAAAGATAAACAGCGCTAGATATGATCAATTATTAAGAGAAATAACTTGATGTCCATGCAAAGGAAATTTAACAACGAATATATGATAAATGATGTTATCTAAAAAAGTGTATTTCGACAAAATTTAAACATCATTAATTTGTATGTGTAGAAAGTTTTTGAAAGAAAAATATGCCATCTCTGATATATCAAATAAATCAAGTAGTAAATATCAGATTAAAAAAAATGTGTGTTTGAGTACACGACATTTTTGTTGTAAGCACACAAGTTTGTTGTAAATTGTTAAGTAAAAAGATTGACTTGCAAATAAAATGAAAATTAAATTAAAAAGAATGCGACTAATTAAAGAAAAACACTTCTAATTCAATTAAAAGTTAGTAGACCTAATCTTTTTTCTAGAAACTATCTCAAAAATCTCAATTCCTGATTTCTCTATAAAGAGATTGTATTATACAAATGTAAAAACCATCTAAAAACTAGCAATGATTAAAATTTTATTATTATTAAGTAATGATAATCTCATTGTAACTGTTAAAATAAATTCTTACTTCTTTTAAGTATAAATATTGAAACTTTTGGCTTAGAAAAGGGATCACTAATATCTTAGTAGGTTACACCTGCGATTCTATTGACCAAGACCATTTAAAGCAGATACTAGTAAATTGTTTTAAATTTTTGCCATTTTTAAGTACCTTTTAAAACATTTTTAGACCAAAAGTTCAAAATTAGGACGAAAATTATGTTGACTTGATTAAAACTAAAATTTGTGTAAAGCAATTTTTCACAAAAAAATTATGTTTTTTAAATTATAATTTTGGGCATATATTAAAAAGAAAGCGATTTTCTTTCGCTTGAATTACTTATACTTATTTCACATTCCAAACTGATAAATGCGTTCTTAGAATTTCAATTTAACTTGAGTCTTTCATTGTACCTGTAAAGACAAAACTTTCATTCATTACGGAGTATAGTTGTACCATTGATCAATAGTTCGTAATACTTTGTGAACTCGAGCTCATATTAAGCACCTTAGTCTGGTTGACTATAGTACCGTCTTAACACCATAACTAGGAGTTCCTGTAATAAATCTAATTTATATGGAATATATTATGCAGTGCTATAATATATATAGCCAATATAAGTACGATACAAGAGTTCATAGTCTAATTGGATTCTAACCGACCATGAGAGGGATTTGTTTACATATGTATTCACTGGATATTAAATGTATTCTCACAAATTTTAGTGTTACTTACATTTGACTTTAATACTCAATGCATTCTCATGGAAATGAAAAAGACATTTCAGATAATAACAATATATCTCTTCAATAGTCTATTAATTTGATGAGTCAAAATTTTTGATCGGTAAAAAAAACTGTCTTAGATGGGTTCAACAAACGTTGAGAAAGTAATTGAGAAATTTATTTTTCACTTGCAAGTTGTATAACTTTTAACTTATACATTTAATTTGATCTTTCCCAAAAAGTCAAATAAAACTGACTGAAATTTATAATTTGCATGTCTTTGATTAAATTTAAAGAACGAACGTTTTAACGATATTTTAAATACAGACCCAAATGTGTGTACGGTAAAAATTGTTTTCGTCAAACGTGTTGAACTTTTTATTTAAAATTTTTTTCTCAATGCCAGACAATTAATTATTAAGTGGTGATGCTCATTCAATGATATCAAAGTAATTGAATTTGCTCTAATTAAAATATATGATTTAGGAACACACACACCAAGAATTATTCACACACAAAGTGTTATAAATTTATGACAAACAATGGTATCCGTATCTTTAGTAAATTTTATAAGTTGCTTAATTATAACAATCATTAAATTATCAGAGTAAATAAGTTATTTCCTTTAATATATTTAGTAGTAGAATATCTTTAAGTTTCTCACATTTAGTATATTTTATTTTATTTTCACTTACACGTAGGATGAAACATTTCAGACAAATTTTATTGTATTATCCTGTAAATTTTAATCTGATTTATTTTATTTATTTAATAATAATGATATTTAATGAAGAATTGTGTGAAAGAAAATAACTCTGAAAACGGATAATGTAATGAATATCAAGACACACTTGGAATTCCAGAAGGATATTGTTTATAATGTGCAAAACTCTTAATCTGTAAGCTTGAATGTTAAAATTCTTTATACTTGAGATATGAATCATATAACTCTCAAAGATAATTTAATAATAATAACAATAACTGTCCGCGAGTTTAGTCAAGAATAACAGCGAAAAGGGTATCCAACACAAAAATACATCTGGGAGTAAATTCAAAAAACAATGACCCTTTCAAAACAATTCCCCACAAATAAGCGCATTTCAAATCTGTTTGGATAGAATTTTTGATTGTTAGAGCATTACATCCCACAATAGGTCAATTTCAAAGAAATAGACAGTGAAAAAAATCTGTGGAAAGGAATTTTAGTTTTTGGAGAAAGAGATAACGTTTATATATATATATATAGAACAAAACACAATCGTCTGTCAAATGTGATCAACCTGATCCGTGAGTGGGCAGGGGGGTCACCCTTCAGCCCACGGACGATCAATTTCGGCCCTAACAAACGATGCCCAGAACAAAAATAGCGACAGAACGCCTCCTAGCGGTAGAGAGTACAGTAATTGACGAAGATGCTTTGTGCCTTGCGAGTAACTCGATCCTAGACGATCGCTGATTAGAGAACTTTTATCAATGTTCGAGACACAAAATTTTGCTTGGAAACTTCTTTCATATTCTTTCCTACTTTATACGTAAATGAAACGTGAATAGAAACTACTTAAGAAATTGGCTACGTAACAGTTGTATTACCAGAGCTAGTATTAATGTGTTTTCTTCGCGAGGGCAATAAAATCGCGATGGTAAATTGTAAATTGCAATTACTTGAATGGTTGCTCCTTTAATTAATTAGGGTGCAATCCAGGAAATTACAAAGTTTTCTAATTTTTAAATTGCACATGTGTGTGTTTTTAGATCTGTATAACATTACACTTTAAGGCTGACTTCACTTAATGACAAGGGGAAAAAAATTGGAAGAGTAATTTCGGAACTTTTTCAAATGGGGAAGTGCCTCAACATTATATTACATTCTGACCGCCATCTCATTAAAAGAACAACATCTGCTTATCCATTCTACTTGAACAGATTGATTTTTTCTGTTATTAATTACGTTAATTTTTTTTTTCTATTTAAAAAGAAATCATGTAAAAATTAAACTTAGTCTATTTAGGACAGTTTCAAAAACGTATTTTGGTAAAATAAAAGACATGCATTATAAAACTTATTAAAAGCGTACAAATATCGAGATACTTTAGTATTTGAAAAAGAATTATACTTGCAAAATTCCGTCTTTGGTACTTGGTGAAGGCCATGCTAAGAGATTCTTCTAATTGCTGTTAATAAATAGGCTTTTAATCATATTTTCGTAAAGTTCGGATATTCTTTTGACAAAGCCTATTTTACAGTTCTCAGCTACATCTAAGCATTTTTACACACTAAATATGTACTATAAATTAGTTATTGAAATACCTTAATCCCTTTTTAACTTAATTTTCTAAAGCAGTTACCAGTTGAAACGATAAAATTGCAATTTAAATAACTCGATTTTAATTATTCATATAATTATTACTAAAATTACTTTTGTAGAGCATTAGACGTTAAACGATTAAACTAAAAGTGGTACATTAGGTGTTGGGTTCAATGAAGTCTCGTGTAGTGTAACAATTATTTGTTAATTTAAGTTAGGTTACACAAAGACAACGCGCATATCGTTAACAGAAATAATGGGTTAACATGGACAGTTTTTCATAACGAACACACTCTCTCCTCACCTGGCCTTTACTGAATATATGTGGTCACTACAAGGCTCTCTTGGGCTGCTTGGTACAGTCAGTTACAGTTATTATAACTAGATCGGATACACTATCAGAAACACACACACAATACTCTAAGGCAGATTAATAATTCTGAAGTAATGTTGTGCATATCTCCACAATTTCAGGCGGAGACTCAAAAGCATTGCTTCAAAAAGGCATAAATAACACTTAAGGGAAACCATTGAAGTTAACATTTTTTTAAAAAATATATCTATAATACTTTACATATAAAATTTCTACATTTGAAAGAAATTAGGACGGTGGAGTTCTGTTTGAAGAATAATTACATATCCCTTAGTAATATATTGTCAACTTAAAGTATGTTATGTATCTCATTGATTTGGAAAAAAAAAACTATGCAGAATTTACTATTTTCTGTATTAAAGTAACATATGCATATAAATGGTCTAAATTTTTACACAAACAGTAAAGATATGTTTTTGTGAAAAGAAATGTGTTGAATATTATGATGTTTATTACACACGCACACACACACCACACACGCTTACATACATACATATCTATCTAACTGTCTCTCTATCGATATATCTATTACATTAATTACCTCCATCCTTAGTGTATAAAATCTAATGATTTTCTAACCTTTTCTTGTTTTCTCTGTATTTATTATGCATTTATATTTCCATTCAAAATAATTCTCTTTCAAATTTAATTGAATTGGAATTTAAAATATTGAAGCACACACATACACCACAGCCAAAATATTCTATGGGACATTATTTTAAAAAAAACACAAGCTATGTACATACATTTTTTGTGTCACGGACATTGGAACTGAATGGAATTCAGTCTCAGTTACTCAATGCACGTATTCGTGAATTTTATCAACTTGAAAAAGTTTAGTTTTCATTACCACGCAATGGACAGGAATATGATCTGTTATTACAGTAAAACACAAGCTTGTGAGTTTTTAAACATACATAAGTACAGAAGAATGATTAAATTATACTGAATTATCTAATTCTTTAATTAAAATTTAAACTTTCTATAAGGAAAACATTGAGTTCGGAATTTGCATTGTGAATATTATCAAATGAATTTCTGAAATTTATTAGATGCTAAATCTATTGAAACATAAAATCTTAGGGAACGTTGTGAATGTGCATACAAAAGTTCAGTGAGAAAGATGAGATTCGAACGTCTTCTTTACTTTTCCGGTTGGGTTTAAAAATATAAAGTACGTGCCCACTATGAGAATGCAATGCGATCTTAATAAAATGAAATGAAAAGAGCATATACATTATCTCTTAGACAACACGTAATAACATAGTGAAGTTCTTATAAAAATTAAGAGGACGGTGCCCTTTGAACAATCTCTTTTATTCATGTATTTAAAAATTATATTTTAGCATTTTATATAATGTTTCTATTCAAAAAATTGATACGAGATGAAATTTTTCACTTTTTATTCATACAATTTTAAAAATTTTAATTTTTTGAAGAAACTTTGGAAAATTTTAAAATTTTACTCCTTTAGTAATTATTAATTTTTTGAGTTGAATTTTTTTCTAATATTCTTAAGGATGTTCTAAGCAACTTAAGGGGTCGATTTTACAATATCTTAATTAGTTTGGGAGAAAAAAAAAAAAATGTTGATATGCACGCTAAAAATCAACGACAAAGTCAATACCTTTTGCATTTAAATTTTTTTAAATAGGAATATTCAGTTTACAGCTAAATGGATCCCTAATTTTGTTACGTGCTTTGTATGTAACACACAGGGAAAAAATGGAACTGATTGGTAAAGGATTGGGGAAGGTGTAGCATTTTGAATGCACTAATGTATCGAAAAACACACACTGAGAAAAACCACTTTAAAGTTATAATTCTGAAAACATAATTATAATAAGCTTAAACAAACTTAAAATATCACTTTAAGGTATTAGTTATATATTTTTCTTTAAAATAATTGTATTTTTGTAGAAAAGGAGATTCTTCACAAAGAGAGAAAAAAAAACACATTATTGTATTGCCGCGGTTATATACTGCTTTATATATTGCACATTCTATTTTTACAGTTATTATTTCTCTTTGAAAAATAAATTTTTTTTATCAAAACACTTTTCTTAGCTTTTTTTTTCTAAAAAGGGGGTGCGGCCGAATTGCCTAATTTGTTTTCAAGTGAAGTTTTATCCAATTTCTCTCTAACTTTCCGATACGCACAAGTGATACATCAACCGAAAGATAATAATACAAAGGATAATATTAAATAAAAATTTAAAAAAAAACGACAGTTCAGTTATTTTTGGGGTACCAAGTTCTCTTAAGGAAATTTATTAAACTTTAAAGTAGAATATTTTTTATTTCAGGTTTTAAATATGACACCAAATGGAGTGGGCAATAAAACTATCAGTAATAATGAAAAAAACATCAAATAAAATATTAATTTTAACTGCTTCGGAGCAAGAATTTTCTTAGAGATACATTTTTATTTTTAACAATGATATCAAAGTATATATATTTAAAAAACAACAACTAGTAGTGAAAATGTAATTTTAAAACTCTAATCTCATTAAAAGTTTTAACAATGTGCAAAAAGTTGTACAACGAAAAGTACCTTTCAAAATATTTCTAAAGCGACGCATGAATTGCTACTAGAAAAAAATGGCAACTAATAATGGAGACAAAAACAAAATAAAGGGAAATAATTTCTCACAGATGGAAACACCTGTCCATATCTGATGCTCTGGATAATTGTGATAAATTGTTTTCCTAATCATCCATCACCTTTTACGATTCTTGGCAACAATACCATTATCTATTACAAATGAGTGTATATGTGTGCAGAGAAATCAATTTCCATAATGAAACGAATTAAGAACTTTCGGAAACAAATGAGAAACGAACTACCCCCTTCCCTTAGCGCTCTCCTCAACGTTAAATAAAATAAATAGCAGAGCAAGTCTCGAGCCGATGATGCTGAATAAATATAAGAAAGTAATATATTTTAGTAGAGTTAATTTTTACTTACTAAATAGTAGAGCTTCTTTTTTGAACACTTTCCGTACTTATGAAAACAATTGTACTTGAAACTTAAGTTTTAATTGCTTATTTTAATTATAGAGCTGGGAGAAAAACCAAAGTAGTTATACGCCGTACTTGTGCTTACTTAAAACTTTCTATTACGTAATCACATACGTAGCAGTTCTCTAGAGACAGATATTTTCTTCCTAATTTAATTCAGGAAGCCTACTGGCATGTTTAACTACTGTTCTAAATTAACTTGCGAAAATTCCAAACGCATTTTAGCATACCTGTCTTTATGGGTAATATTTTATAGTAAAAATATTTTGAAATAATTACGCTATTTCCAGAAGTGCATAAAAAGGGAAGTATTTTTATTTATATCATGTTATAAATATTGAGTCATGCTTATATTTTAAGGTTAAAAGTTTTTGTTTAACTTTCTCACGCATCGGTTGTTTTATCTTTTTGGCTTAATATATATTTGAAGGCTTTTTACTTTCAATTACGAATATAATTTGCTAGATATGATACTCAGGGGATAATTATTATTATTATTGCATTATATCTGTAAAGAGAATGTCTGACTATTGTAAAAATCTATTAAATATTTGAAAACCATTCGATTTCACGAAGTGCTCCATGAAAAAATATATGGAATTTAAGATGCCATATCAGATGCGATAGATACCAATAAAGTGCAATTATCACTGTAAAGAACATTTTAAGACCAAATCGTACAAATTAAAATTAAAACACAATTATAATCTCTCTTAAATTATCTTCTACTGTCCCTCTCTTTTTTCTTATCACTAATATCATGAAGAATACGCTTAACTTTTGTAGGACTTACGTTTTTCATATTCAACTTTCTTTTTTCGTTGTGGATTTTTAAAAGGATTTAAGATAATCATATTTGGTAGCAGAGCGATGTATGTTCAGAGAAAAAAAATTGCGTAAATATTTTTCAATGATTCTCTTACTCACAAATCAACTCTTGAAACTTTAATATAAAGAGGTTCATGTATTTCGTTTCATAGTTTCTAGTATTTTTTCAGAAGTGCAAATTTTAAAATTGGGGCAGTGAAAGCTTCTCACAAAGGCACATGTACATTAATATAAAGGGAAATAACCCATGCACTTAAACGATGATAAATTTTTAAGGGAAAAAAAGACATTTCGATATTTATCTTTCGCTCTGCTGTATACCTATTGAAACATGGTAAGTTCTACTCAAGCATATGTAATTTTTGAGTACTACAACTGCCTCGTTGATACAAAAAAGAAGCAAAAAAAAAGCTGCCATGTTTTATTTTAAAGATTTATGCAGAGTACTTTGTGAATTAATGCATACGGGTTGCACCCAAATATGAAAAGAGGACATCTGGGATTACGTCAGGTTGAGTGCAGCAATAGCAAAGCCACTAAACCGGGACATGAAAGATAGTAGAAAGTGTACACAAAATACAAAGTTTAGCAGTAAAACTTCTTTGTGGTAGAGGAAATAAATCGAAAGTAAAGTGGTGCCATCGAGGGATGCATCCAGATCGGAACAACGTGTAGTATTATGGTTTCTGATTGCTGGAGGCGAGTTTATTGAGGACATCTATCGATGAATAGTGGCAGTCTATGGCAAACACTGTTTAGGTCAAACGTCCGGAAACAGTTGGTGTAAAAGCTTTTGAGAGGGGTAGCAAACGATATCGTATCTCCATGGAAATGTCCACCCACACGTTTCCCATGAAACAAAGGTAACTTTAAGAAATCCGTTGGGAAATTTTAGAGCACCCACCTTACAGTCCGGATTTATCAACCTGTGACTTCTTGGCTTTTAGGCCACTTGATAGAGTATTACGTTTCTATCTGGACGATGAAGTGAAGGAAGCTAGGCAGAACTTCTTCAAGAATCAACCACGTTCTTTCTAGAGTGAAAGCATAGACCTGCTATCGAAATGATGCGATCTGTGTCACAACACCCATGGGATTTTTTTTTTTTTTGATTCCCGAGAAAAAGGTATTACTTTTATTCAACTTGTCCATTTCTCCTATCGGTTTGGGTTCGGAATCTTACGCTATTCGAAAGAAATATATATATATATATAGCATTTAGTTGTGCAATTCAAATAAAAAAGAAAAATTATAAGACTTCTAGAAATTTGTCAAAATTAAATACTACATAGTTTAAGTAGAGTCATATTTGAAATAGAAAACCTACTTTAGAAAACTTAATTTCAACCATTAAAAAATAAGAATCTCGGTTGCGAATCTCGAAAAACGAATTCTCTCATCTATGAGAACGGTTTTAATTTATTGCAGTTTCAATTATTTTCGCTGCCTGCGAATTTCTGGAAATATCAACTCATTACCAAGTCTTTTTAAACTATAATAACAGCCCAGTTTTACTATATTTCACATTTTGCACATATAAAAGGATTTAAATCTTCCTTTATAACGATAGTTACATCACTGATGAATATTATTTTTCTATCAATACCAAAATGATGACTTTCATTTAAAATGCAGCGTAAGGCTTATTTCAATAAAAATATATCCAATATCTATGTTTCCTACTCTGACCGATGTTATTATTTGTCATTAAACACTCTTTGATGCATTTCGAAATACCCGTCACTGACAGCTTTTACTTGAAATTTCATCCTCCGTAGTTTATCAGAAAATCAAAAGGATTAGTAGCGATAATCGGATTACTGCATCATGCTTCGTTAAGCCTGAGTTGTTAAGCTTCCTTTTCATTGCTCTACAACTCCAATAAATCACATCAGAAACTCCGATAAATCGCAGTGGAGAGTGTTTTGATTCACTTAAATTTTTGCAACAAATTCATAATTCATTCACGTATGTGATAACAATGTTTGTTTGGAGTTTTGAAATAAGTTTGTTTTCAATTTCATTATAGTCTGAAATTAGATTATTATTGCTATTTAGATTCAGGACGACCTGAGTGAATTTATTTTGCCGGAAAGTTTTAATAAACTGTTTGGTATACTTTAAAAATAATGTATGGAAATTGTATAGAAACAATTAAATAATTTACTTCGAACTTGGCATTTTACAAAAAATGTTTCATGTTATTTGTAACAGATTTTATGAGATTGAATTAAATATTTATAATCATATTAAGGGAAAACAAAGTAAAAACAATTTTGGTAAAATTTGAAAGTGATGAAAATATGTTTTAAGTACTTTTTACTTTAAAAATAATTAATGTTCAGTTTGTTAGAGTGAGAAATAACACTTAATGAATAGAAAAAAGAAATCAAATTCTTAAGGAAACAGCTTTTAATTATATGCATAAACTCATTTTTATGTATGACATACCTTTACGTAACACATTTTGTACTGAGTATAAATTAACAATATCAATTAATCAAAATCTTTTGATAACAATTCTTTTTCCCCTGCGTTTATTTTCATTGTTATAATTCAAAATTAATTTTCACGATTTTTCCTTGAATTTTTTTTTATATTACTAGTAAAACTATTGTATTAATGACATCAAACTCATTCCCTTCCCGTGATTAGTTTTCATTTACTGACTTTCTCCTCTGGGATTTCTGATATAAACGATAGTTCAGATATTTGAAACCGATTCTTTCAAACTCTGAACTTCAACTAGTTTGTAGTGAGGAGTAGGGTTATAAATAATAGCCCTGATTTACAACCAGTCCTTATAAGAAAAGTTAAAATTTCAGATACTTCTCAATTAAACCGTTAATTAGTATGAACAATTGATCATTAATGGGTTTTTTTTCTCTAGTGACCAGTAAAGCATGACGATTTAAGATGATATGAAAGATTTTGCGAAATTGAAAGAAAATGTAGTAGATAACTAAATTTTAACAGCGTACACGCTAAATCCTTTGTCATCCCAATAATTTTGAACGTCAAGAGAAAAAGTCATAAAAGTAGGGTCTAGGTATAGTAAAGTTACCATACGCTACACACACACACTCACACACACACATACACACACACACGCACACATACGCACACACACACACACACGCACTCACACACACACACAAATTGATTATAGCGGCACATAACAGATCAATTTGTAGTTCGCGTTCTTATCTCGAAAGCAGTATGAGATACTTCGAAAAACTCAACTACAAAGTTTTTCAGCAACACTGATTTAGTAAAGTAATATTACAGATAGAAAGCGTTAAACGCATATTTATTTGGTTCGTAACTTTCACAATTGGAACGCGATATAACGCGGAAGAAAAGAGTAAATGTCACACTCCTGACGTTATGATTGGTGCAACTTCATTGTGAACCACTTGGAGTTCAACCAACATTTCATGCCTGCATCACATGGACAGATGAGGCATGCTTTGCACGTAATACTATGCACAATAAGTAGAACATTTATTTCTGGTCAGTGAATAATCCTAAATGTACTGTCGAAGTTCAAAATGGTTCGTTGGTTCATAAATGTCAGATGGAGAATTCAGATTGATTTGACCAGTATTTTACGAGGCCACGTTAGCATGATCCCAATACTTATTTTTACTGAAGGACGTACTATCCAATTTTCTTGAGGATTTGACATCGTGTGATCTCGAATGTACGGTTCCTATACGACGGCACCCGCCGTAGAAGGTATCATGTGTCACACAGTACATTCGAGACACATTCCAGCAACAAGTCACGAGGATTACATTGTTGGGTCCGTGGCCCCCCCAAGGGGGGGGGGCCCGGGGGGCCCGGACCCCCCAAACCCTTGATTTTTTTGGATTGATTATAATTCTAAGTATATAGTACGTAAAATTTAATTAAGTATTTGTTATTATGATTAATTCTGTTAATTAATGCTAATTATTTATTCAATAATTAGTTTTTTACTGTTTTTTGTTCCCGAAAATCGACAAAATGAAGAGGAGCATGATACAAGAATGGTGAATTTTCGACCCCAGACCCCCCCCTTAAAAAAATTCCTGTGTGTGCTACTGGTTGAGTTGAATGGCCTGCTTGGTCACTTGACCTGAGAGAGAGAGAACCCCTTTGACTTTTTTCTGTGGGGAAACAGAAATAAAAGAGTATATGTAATAAAATATTTTTTTCAAAACTGGTACACATATAACAGAATTTAACAAAATATTATGAATCGTAATTATTACAAAACGTTATGGTTGAGATTTTTGAGACTACAAAATATTATTTTGAAACTGTTAAATCAGACCATTTACATTATATACATATTAATCAATCTATCAAAAACTATTAAGCTATGCTTTGAAAGATAGAATGTAAACAAAGAAAAAAAATAATTATATGATATATAATGCAATGTGTAAAATACATGTTAAATAAAAATAACCTTTCATTCATATTGTAGGCTAATGTAATAAAAATACAAAAACGAACATATATTTTATAAAATATTAAGTATATAAAGGTAGGCTGTCATAATTAATTAATTTTTAAATTTTAATTTGGTAAACAACTAGAAACAAAAAATCCAGAATACGTATTAGAAAAAAATATTAGGTATTATTTTGTTTTTTGTTAAATTAAAAGTAATTCCTATTAATATTTTAGTACCACAAGATAGTTTATGCAGTCTAGTAATTGATGGAAATACTTCATAAAATATAGAATGTTAAATTCCGGAATTTTATAAAGTACTGAAAAATAAAAAGAAATGATATAAATAAACTTGAAATATTTACAAAATGAGATGAAATGAAAGAGTACGAAGAAAAGTATATTAAAATCCTTAGAAAACTTCTATTTAATAAAACAAAATAACACGAAAACTTAAAGACAAAAAAGATTACTACAAAAACATACTGATGATCCATTTATAAAATATTCAGTCGTAGAAAGGATATTTGTGAGAAATCATCAAAAAAAGTCACACTAGTAAACGAATTACTCATGCTGAAAATTTTTTTCATTCATTTTGATATACCTTGTGAATTTTTAATGAATTTACAGAAAATGTTTTAACACTTTAAATTTAATACATTTTTGAATATAAAGTATCAAAATAAATTTATCAAAGTATATTTTTAGGTCACGACTTTCACATTTCGAATTTGTTCTTTCGAAGTATTTTAAGAAAATAATTTGTTTCGTTTGTATGATTAAAAATTAAATATAACCTGTTCGTCATGAAAAATTACCTACATACATAATTAGTTTTAAAAACAGAAAACAGCTAAAACAGACAAACGTAACACACATAATAAATAAAACTTAAGCTAGACCTTAGCTATTTTCTTAAAAATAAATTTGCTTATTCTTATGCAAAGCTACATCACTAAACAGAATTTATTTTTTTATTCAATAATATATTATTTCTTTTTGAAAATTTAATCAGGCATTCCGAGAAATGAAATTTAATGTTAATATTTTTTGCCCACATTAATTTAATTAATATAGTTCCATTTTACCCTGTATGAGTTGTAATTTCACAATACTTAAGTCCACCAACACGGAGGACGATCATGAGGCCCCATTCGAACGTTATTTACTCGTAGGACGATTTGCGTGTTGGGTGAGGCATATTGACTTCTATTCAATCATTTACAGCAGTCAAACGACGCTTTACATATTTCAGTGCAGCTTTACACTGGTTTTTACGCACGTCACAATTGGTGTTTCTCGGTCAACACTTGCGGTGCAGGATCACTTTGTGTTCTAATCATTTGCATATCGTAAACAATATTGCATTACCTGCGTTTTATTTCATTTGCATGATTACTTCATCCTGTTGCAGTTTTCATAAGAAGTATAATTTCTACGAGGCAATGACTAGCGAGAAAAACATTTATTTCATAAATCTTTTTTGAGGCCAGTTAAACAGGCAACCAGGCTAGAGAGTGATTATTAAGAAACTCTTTTTTTCAATTTTTCGTCCCCAGTTTTTGCTTCAAGCGCTCAAAATTTTAACTGGTCTCTAATAAATTTTGATGTTAATTTTAAGACTTTGATGGAATTTCCTAATAGATGAAACGTGAAAGAAAAAGTTTCAAAATTAATGAAAATACATGAGAAAAGAGCAGTTGAAAAGAATTGGGCTGAATTAAACGCTCAGGTAAATGTGAAGTAATACACTAATCATTTCAATAATTAGGGATTGATCCTATATGGTAACTGGGCAATGATCTTTACCAAAAGGAAATTTAAACTATTCAAATAAATACATTTCTGATATTCTGTAATATTCAAATGTATGATATTTCGCTGTTTTCTAAGCAAAATCATAACAAATCACATAATTTACCATAGAAATTTCATAAACATTACGAAAAATCAATTTAGATTAAATTTTAAGCAGCTACTGTCATTTTTTACAAAGTTGAAAATGAAGAAAAAATGTAAAGGAAGTGTACGTTATTCTCTCATTTTCCATGGTAGCAGCAAAAGAAAAGTATCAGCCTAATATAATTAATTGAAAACCCCACATGAAATTTTGAGATTCATCTGTATGTTGTCAAGTGTTTTTACCCTGGATACATATGAAATACACAAGTGGAAGAACAGAAATATACAATACAAACAGAAGAATATGGACATTTATTACAAATGATGATCCCAACATATAACAAAAATGTTGCGCTGTTTTCCCTTCGAGACGGGAATCCATTACAGGCGAAAGAGTTCGATTTCTTTTCCCAAAGAAAATACAACCATGCCTTATTCGAGATTCGAGCCCGAGCCCACTCGCTTATAAGACGAGAGTCATATCCACCATAGTGGCTAGGCGGGATTCATATGTATACATGAATAATATAATTTCTATTTTATCTTCATAAGCTTAGGCAAAAGTGTATAGAATCTATCATATTTTGTTATAAAAGCAAAAGATACTTAATTCATTTTAACAGAGAGTTAAAAATTAGTTATATCTTTCAATAGGAAGTATAAAATATGCTGATATATATTTTGGTAATTAATACAAGAATCGTGTAAGTTTGATGGATTATTTAAATTGCTTCATTTCAATTTGATATTTTAGTTCTAGGAAACATCAGTACCTTTCACCAACTATTACTACTTCTAATATGTCACGCAAGGCAGAAAGTAATATTTCATAGGAATCTTTCATAAGAAAACTGTTTTTAAATAACAAATAATTTTCTCATATCAGGATTTATATAAATAGAACTTTCCAAGCTGTTAAATCAATAGATGTTCAGCAATAAATTGCAACATTATTTGAACTGCTTAAAGTGTTTAAAGCAATTCAAATATATATATTGTACACTCTTAAAATCTACACTGAATATATATATATATATATAATGCTATCCGCATTCCATACAGTAGATTATACATTTGTGACTTCTATTGTGAACTCAAATATCTGCTCACAAATTGTTATTGTGAGTGCAATAGATTTCAAATATATAACATTTTATAGAACCATAATATTTACTATCCATCTAATACATGCATATCACCATGTTTCGGTATATTATGGCTGAACGCCTTAGCATTTCAATTGCTTAGAAAGAAATAATTTCAGTGAAACTTAATCGCATGAAATATTAGTTTTTTTTCCCTTACTTAACTGTACAATATATGTATATGCTATAAAATAAAATAAATATTTGAATCAGATTTTTTGGCAATAAAATTAAAATGGAATGATATGAGAATATTTAAAAAGTAAAAATCAGATGAAAAAGGCATTCTTGTTAAAACCGAAATAACCAACATTGAAATAAATATTACATAGTAACCTAGATTAATTCCTCTTTAAACCTGTATAACTATGAGGTGAATGAGAAATTCGATTTCTATTCCTTTTAATTGTGGAAAATTAACAAGCATTCCTCCGAAAGCAACAAATTCAAATTTGTATTTATTTGCAAATATGTGAGTTACATAAATTTCGTTTTCAATATTAATTGACTTATAAGATGAAATGTAGATTACTTGGCCTTATTTCTCAGAATGGTTTTCTTTAATTTAATTATTGTTGTGGAAGTTAAAATTATTCGTTAAGGCTTTATAAACTATATTAAAAATCAGTTTGTTTACAATTGCCTGGACCTAATTATTTATTTAGAATTCAATTTTTAAACGTATATAAATAATTTATAAATTTTAGCCAAAAATGAATTCCCCAGTTTCCATTTTAAATTTTGCGAAAATAACAAGCTATAAAAAAATGGAACAACAATCAAGTACAACTTTAGAATAACAGTAATATACAAAGATACAAGCAAAAAACAGTTACTTGTGTATTGCGATATAAAATCCCTGGCCGAAATATTACGAATCATGTATTTGAGTATATACTTTTTTAATATTCTCCTAAATTATGTGTATATAAACAGTATGTGTATTTATAATCATTACGAATATTATTTGTTGAAAATGGATTTTGAGTCACATATTGTGATAAATCTCAGAACACTTTTAGGTACATATCCTCTTAGGATAT
Source organism: Trichonephila inaurata madagascariensis (assembly GCA_019973955.1). Classification (NCBI taxonomy): domain Eukaryota; kingdom Metazoa; phylum Arthropoda; class Arachnida; order Araneae; family Nephilidae; genus Trichonephila; species Trichonephila inaurata. The sequence goes on from BMAV01009759.1 coordinate 978,701, forward strand.
TGACATTTGCAAATGCATTGTTCAGCTATTTTAAATAGTACATTTCTAAAAAAATGCTAATATATATACATATATATATATAA
>BMAV01009759.1:999939-1024710 GCA_019973955.1 Trichonephila inaurata madagascariensis
TTTTTTTAAAGTTAGTCAAAATAAATTGTCACAATAATGCAATGATAAAATTTGATGTGAAAATAAAACAGAAAGAAAAAATATTTAAAATATTTTATCTTCTACTTTAACTTTACCATTTTAAGGCCAGTCAAATCTTTTTTCCCCACAATTATTTTTAATAATATTCTTTCAGAAACTTTTAAAACTCTAACTCAAAAATATTTTATCATGTTTTTTTTTCCCTCAAACCTCTTGTTCATTTCTTTTACAGAACTTCTTTTGAACTCTTTTCTCCCCGAAGTTATGTTAATCAGATTTGCAGTCGAACGTCACATTCATGCATTTCTTTAAAAGACAGGAACAACATTATATAATTAGTTTTTACGTTTGTTCCAAGGAATAAGACGTCCTTACTTTTGTTTCGTATTTTTGAGCAATTTTATTTAATTCTGTGAGCTGCACATGGTCACAATAAATATATACAGACGGAAATTCATTAAAGAAAAGCTACAAAAGCTAAGGTAAATGAAATGGTACACAATCCACTCCTGGTACAGAAATGAGCTTTGTGCTTTATTTTACCTGATATTATTTTCCGCTACAGGAGCATAAAAAGACTTTTTAATCAGTAAAAAGATCTCGTAAGTGATGTGTTTCTTTCATGAATAGCGAAGCATGCTTAGAAAGAGAAAGTTCTTGTTTCTTCTGATAAATCAAGTTTCATTTCATAGACAAATCCTTTCGAGGAAATAAGATTTATATCGTGGAATTATTCACCTTGACATATTTAATTTAGAATCTTTGACCCGTTTTGTTGCTTCATATTAAGTAAAATAATGTCATTATTTCCTTTAAATAATGGCTTGTAGTTGTGTTGTAAATATGATGAAAAATTCTCATGTATTTTTAGATTCGGTATTTTTTATGTGGAAATGGATTATGGAATATGGATTATGTATTCCGTGCCCTTTTTTATTTCCGTGTTTGGAACAATTAAATTCTTTACATAAAATGTACCCGGAGTGTTCCTAAAATGACGCCCACCATTTTCCTCGTTGGGAATATATAAAAAAATTCCTAAAATATTGCAAATGTGCAATCAATAATTTACATAAAAAATATGAAAAACAAAGTATGACGTCTCAGCTGTATTAGACACATCAACAACAGTATTTGAAAATATTTCAAAAGGCAGATTTTCAAAGTGTCCACTTTGTATATCGAGACAGATTTCCGTCCACCGTGGGACGGATGAGTGCACACATCGCAGCAGCGTGGTATCGACAGAAGAACAAGCAGCATGCAGACGAGCAACCAAGTTCGTTTGTGTGGTCACTGCGTCTCAAAACATAAATACATTGAGACTGCATCATACGGAAAAAAATTCAACGGTATGAGCTGTGGTTATTGTGGCGGCCATAAAACCAGACCTCCATGTCCAAACCAATGACTTGAGTACGCCATATCCAGCAAATAACGCACAGGAACACAGCAAGAACCATCAGCATTCATTCATCCTCATTTATCGAAATTTTCTCACAAACTATGGATAGTACAGGTATAGTTATTTAGGCATTTTTTCTGCACTCTGAACAAGAAACAGTTTGGGCACTATTTTGGGACATCCTGAGTATAACGTTACATTTTATATGAAGTTTAAAATTAGCATAATGGGAAAAAGGAAATTGTACGTTTGTGGTCATTCATGATTGTTATTATTTTGGGTAAAATAATCATATGAAGGTTACTACACGAGTGGAAACATTACCTATTTTAACATATTAAGAATTCAAGTTTCACTTCAGATTTACTTTTCATGCGAAATTGTTAATGGGAGGGTTGGATTGAAGCCTTTAAAAATTTTTTGAAATATAAAAGCAGTTTAAATACTCCGACTATTAAAAAAACTGCTCATAAAACAGATAGGCATAATACATTTTTTAAAGCCATATTGTATTGATGTTATCCTTTTTAACTAAGATACTGATACTGACCAATAGTATATCAGAAAAATTATATTGTCTTAATCTTAAAATTTAAAATATTTTTACTGTGTTAAGTATTAGTACAAACATCATCGGCTCTTGTATAAAAACCTTTATCAAGATTTAATAAATATTTATATTCTGGGTAGTTCCGAATTCATGGTACAAATTTTAAGGGTAGATACAGGACACTATAACAATTATTTATTGTATAGGTATGTTGGACGCAAATGACGCGGCGAGTCGCAAACAGGGGAAATAAAAAGAAAGAGAAATGGAGTTATCGGTTGGGTTGCGTTGTAAGTAGGGGGCAGTGTAGATGTCTAGCCGCCGTCCAACATGATGCATCTCAGCTCTACGAATGTATCGTGCACAATTTCCTGATCGACGAATGCCGGATCATAGAATTTTTCACCCACGTGCGCGTTTAACCAAATTCCACGTTTAAGGCGAGATGGATTGAGTGGGTTGGAACAGTCCCTTGGCCACCCCGATCACCAGATTTATCAAGCCTTCATTACTTTTTATGTGGACATCTGAAGAATCTTGTTTATGTGCTTCCACTTGACTCGCATGAGGATCTCGTTGCTCGAATATCCGAAGCTGCTGCATGTGTGAGTGAAATATCTGGCATTTTTGAACATGTACGCCAATCGCTCCACTAACGCAGTCAAGCATATATCGCTACTGGTGGACGCAATTTTGATCAGTTATTGTAAGAATTACTCTTGTCAACGACGCTTTCAATAAACACTTTGCCTTTCCTTTCGTCTCCCATTTTGCGTGTGTGTATGTTTGTGCCTCACAGGGTCATTTGCGCCCATACATTCCTATACAATAAATGATTGTTGTTGCAATATCCAGCACCCACTCTTAAAGTTTGTACCAGGAATTCGGAACCAACTTCTATATATTATTTCAGTCATATAAAAAGATTTAAAAAGTAATATTCTTCAACAGTTAGTGATTAACTTCGTTTAGAGAGAGAAAAATACGTAAGATATAAATATTGAAAAATTTTTAAAAGACGAAATTTATAGAGTGTGCATTCATTAAATCACTAGTAAGTAGTTAAAACCAACGAATAAAATTTAGTGTTTTTTTTTTCTTTTTGCAAAAATAGGATTTAATCTCATAAAATCTAATAGAAAAAGCATTGTTAAGATCAATGTCAACAATCAGTGGCAATGTCATTTCACTCATCCGATTTCCAGCTGATAAAATTTCTGCTAGTAAGCTGTTTTTTACTATGTCAGACATCACGTCTGTAATTGACGCCACATCTTGACCACACTAAGAACAAAAGGGACAAATGACGAAGGAGACGTTCATTCTCAACCATGTCCGAATGCCTTGCAATCGATCATAATAATGTTCATTGTCCAGATTGAGAAAAACTTGGAGGACAACTTTTTAAATATATTATGTGAAGCCTCTTAACAGGAAATGAAAATAATACCGCGGGATGAACAGTTGAATAGATTTGTAATAATTTGTTTCAAAATAATATATTTTTGTAAATAATACCAAATATTATTCTCTAAATTACTGATTTTCAATTTCAACTCATAACGGTAAAAAGAAAAAATTCCATTTTAATGTATTCACGAACTAGCATTTTTAAAATTAATGAACTAGCTTCTTGAAATGTATTCTATGTAATTGCAAAATAATTATCTGTTTATCTAACTATTCAAATACTTAATATATTAAGAACTAGAAAAACAAATTGTATGAGTTAAATCTCGTATATTGATTGCATATTTACGAAATAGTAGGCCCTAGGGTTATTTTCAAAAAGTTCTCACATATTCATAACTTTATATAATATTTAAAAAAATAAATGTACTAAGCAGCCAGAGAGAAAATACTCTCGAGAAGCTGCAACACATTAAATTATTAACCTAGCTAAATAAATTAGCATTAAATAAGTACTAATAAGTCGACGAAATGTTTACTTCGAATATGCGTATGTACTTATATTCTTCTAAATAATGCGTATGTGCTTATTCTTTCATTACTATTGTTGTACTGAATGCAAAAAGAGGAAGTGAATCAATATTTAATCAAACAATATTTCCATTTCTGTGTGTGAATCTCGATAAAGAAAATAAGTTGTTTATTCGCATTAATATTAAATTCAAAGATGTTACAGATTTACATATTTCAATATATTTACTTTGTATTGAAATGAAACAAAAATATATATGCATTTCTTAACTTAAAAGAGAATTTTAAACAGTTAAGTATTTACAAACTAAATCCTTTCTTTCAATGTTATGTAGTAAAATTATTCGTACCCTGAAAAAATATTCACAATTTTCTCTCAAACTCTTATTTATATTTTTAAACACAAAACTTTTGACTTTAATAGAACTGTGTAACTCATTTTTTAGATTTATTACATCGAATGTTATTACAAATTCAATAAGATCACATTTCGAGTACCTAATCTCACCGTATTATCTTTTAAAATATAGTAATTGATAAAAACTTTTGTATCTTTTGAAAGATGTAACAATCCAGTCAATCTCCATTATAGTTAATCATCTGCAGACCCAGAAAAATTCATAACAACTTCTTATCATTTGGTGGTGGCATTTATATATATGTAATAATTCCCTCTAACACACTTTTAATTAACTCTTTAATGATCTATAAATAATCTTTAATTCTTAGGTTTAAAAATAAACGTTGTAATCTTAATCGTCATCGGCTAAACCGATTTCCGTATCCCGCGCATTTTAGCCAACCAGATGCCCAAAGGAAAACGCCTATTCAACGTAATCGCGCTCTTTTTCTCTGATTGCCGCCATCACGTAAGATTGTAAATACTTGCTGCTTTTTTTGTCTTTGTGTTGTGTCCTCCAAAACGCCGTTGTCTATGCAATGCTAACGTAACGTAATTGTGCTTTAATTTGTTGATGTGTGCTCATAATAAAGGAGGTAAAGCTATTCTGAAGACGTCATTACTAAATCAACATTGATACTTACTCTACACCGGCCAACACTAATTCAATCTATTACATATATATATAGGATGTCCCAAAATTCATTCAAGAAGTAATTTTCCTAAAATTCCCTCTTTGATAATTAAAAATTATAATGTTCTGTATTAATTCATAAAGTATACTATATACGGTTAGAATATATATATATATATTTATACATATATATTGCTTATCGGGTAAAGCTATACGGTTTTGCTTGCCCAATATCCATTCTTTAGTTGAAATTTTTCTCGGTCATTTTGTATAAATGTGGCTGTATTTTATTGATACATTTATTGATACAGGGTGTATTTCATTGATACAGACGTGAATAGACGTATTCTTGTTGACATCAGCCTTGCACTTCAAAATCTCCCAAGGTAAAGAAACCCAAACGTCGCTAAATTACATGACCAATAGGCGACAAATTCTGCCCAGTGAAAGTGGAAATTACATGACAGCACGTCTTAAAATATTATTCGACATTGGGGATGAATTGTTTTTTTCGTATAGTACACCATTTTTAATAATCTTGAATTGTCAGCTGTCATGTAATCTTTTTTTTTTTTTTTCTTCTTCGGCAATACTTTATCATGCAAATAAATTCAAACCTTGCGTGAATTTTGGAATACACACACACACACACAAATATATATATATATACAGTTGGACCTCTATTTAAAAAATTCGCTAAATCTCGAAAAAAAAATTTCGTTATATGGAAAATTCGTTATATAGAGGTTCATCTTTCAATATACTTTATAAACCACATAAAAAAATTTTAAATTCATGCACTATATATATTAAAACGAGTAATTATTCACACCTCTTTGTAAATTAATATATATTTATTTTATATACCTACCCATAAAGAAATAAAAATATAATAATAAAGCTGCAAAAATTCAAGAAAAAGAATGTTGAGGAATATACTGTACTTTTAACATGAAGAAAATATTTTTTTGATTAAAATTAATGATGTTTAGGACATTTTCTAATTTAAAGCACATGCAAAAGTAATTTTAAATGTACGTTTTTTTATAATTAGAAATTCCAAACATGCATTACCACATGCGTTTTTAAAATTAATTACTCATAAAATCCATTAATTATGCTTGAGTTTTTACCAATTTCCTGAAGAATTTAATTTTTTGCTTGATGCTCAAGCACTTACGTTTTAACATTTTCGAGCTACAAGAAACGAAATTAGCAGTATGATTTACCAACACTACAAATGAACGGAGACTAGTTCAAGGACACGAGGAAACTTCAATGTGGGTGAACGGGGATATCGAAGATGTTCCTAAAGAGCTGGAAAATGAGGATTAAAGGTTGCACTTATTGGATGGAACACTTTGAATTCTTTTGCTCTCAGCGAGTTAGGCACCTATAAAAACCAGTTCAAAATTTATGACCATCACAAAATGTGTTTGTTAAAAGAGAGAATAACTTGAAAGGTTCAGAAATACTTTAAAATTAGGGAGAGAAAAAATGGAATCACAAGAGAAAAAATTTCGTTATATAGAAAATGCACTTCACTATTAGGAGGTTATTTTACAAAGAAAATCGTGAAGTGTTCTTGGTGGTAGGAAAAAGTTCGCTATATAGAAAACTCGCAATATAGAGGTGTGATGAATCTATACGTATCCTCTAACTAATCCTCTTGGGGAATCTTTGGACTAGAATTCGCGTTTAATTTACAGCCATCCCTCTCAAGAAGAAACCTGGATATTCAGATTAGTTCGAATATATAAAGGCAGAGTTTTGTAACTATAAGAGAAAGAGGTAGAAGCTGCTACATTCGCTACGCAGGGAAGATTGAATGAAGTTGACTTTCGCATGTAAAGATTAAAAGTGGTGTTTGGCCAATGTGTTGAATAAGTAGATTTAAGGTTAGAAATCTGCGATAGATTAGGTTGAGTTAAAAAAGTTACTTGCGCATATTTGCTAGATAGTCATTGCTTTCTCTGTGCTACTCCTTTGACATTCACTTTGAGAATAAGTTGTTGTTGGTTAGTGTGTTTGAGTAAATAAATAATTGTTATTATGGAAGTCTCTATTGTTCTGCTTTCATTCCTCCCCCACCCTTAGGTAGGCAAGACGGTGAAAGAGAAACTTCAGGTGTAAGTCGCTCGCTGAGGTTCGTAATATTGAGGTTTGACTGTATATATATATGTGTGTGTGTGTGTCTGCTTGGGCGAGTGTGTGTGTGCAATAATTCATTTTAATTTTATCTCTAGGAATATACATTCATAATAGTTTTTAGCCTTTGCAGACTTTGCATGATAATTGTTATTTTATATGTTGAACAGGAATTAACCATGATTTTTTCTCTCGAAAACCAAAAAGGTTAAATCTTTTAAATCATGATAATGCAATCTTTTATCACCCACGTAAGTGGACCATACAAAAAAGCATTGACTGGGAATCTATATGTTTTTAGTAGAGCCTGATTGTGACTATGGATATACATAGACGAGGTCTCGGGAGCGAAGAAAAAATATTTTTTGTAAATGTCTTAAATTCAGTGTGTGGCTGTCCGCGTGTATTTTGTTGTGTTTCGTCGCTGTTCATTGCGTGTGTAAAATAATATGTGAATTTTTAAACAGCAACATATCGCCTCAACGATTACAACAATTTACAAGAGCTTCTTCTACGTCTCGTTTTCAGTCCGATATAACTTTTTTGCTCTCTCTCTCTCTGTTTTTTTCCTGTAAGTACTGATGACCGCAATGAGATTTTTCCAAATGTTAAAAACTACAGATTTTGAAAAAGAAAATTTCTTGTATATAGTTAGTTAATTGCTTGGCTTCCTAATCAATCTGCTTGAATATTTCTATTTTCACCTCAATTGAAAATTATCTGTCTCTTCAGTACAAATTTCACCATTTTTACCGATTTTTTTAAGAAATACTATTGAGATAGCAAAATATGTGTTCAGTCCGAATTCCCCTTACGGCTTTGAAAACAGTGGTTGGAGAAAGAAAAAATCGGGACATCAGACAACGCATTTGCCGTCCATTCTGCTATTGTTCAAAATTTTTCCAAGGGAGAACTTAAAGAGTGGGGTCAGTGCAGTGGGCAATTGGATTCCTAGAAATTGTGGGAAACCTGGGGAAATAGAAGAGACTTCTTATCAGATAGTGAAAAAGTGCTTGACTCCTAGACAGGGTAAGGAGGGTCTAGATGGATTGAGTAACCATATCTTTATAAATTTAGAAAACATACATAAATGGTTTAGTTGATTCTCATTTCTGAGATATCTAAATATATCACGTAGCATTATTTTATTATCTTTTAAAGAGCATTGTTTGAACACGACTACGGCTAGTCTTACGAGGTTTTAATTTAAAACAACTTAAATTTACCACATATAACGATTTAGGAAGGGATGTTACATTTGTTAAAAGTGGTTTTACATTATTATTGCATTATTATTACCTATCTATTTTTCTGAGAATACAATAAGGTTATACAAAATAGCAATGTTTCTTATGTACAAAGAGTTTTATAAAAAATAAATATTATTGAGTACAAAAGTGACCTTCTCAGAACTCTATGAAGACAGGTGATAAAAATATAGATAAATGACATCTGGCAGCACCATTGGATGTATTACTCCTCCCATTCAACATCATACTAGAATTGATAAAAAGTTTTGTAAAAACTCTCGACTTGTATGGTAAGGTATTTGAGTATGTCGATACTTGTTCCCGTCAATATCGGATACTAAAATAAAATAAGGTGCATTCACAGGTCAAGATATTCGAAAATTTATGAAAAATAACCATACTGAAACTGTTTTTAAGAAGATGGGAAAAGACGCATGGCTTTCATTTAAGGACATTGGGGAAAATTTTCTGTAGAATAAAAAATAGCTACCAACAAGAAGAGTATAGCATAAAATACGGTGAAAAAAAAATTTTTTTCTTAAAAAGTTAGGTTGTCACATGTCATTAAAACATAATTATTCTCTTCTTTAGTCTTTTTCAGATAATAAGGGAACAGTGAGTTGTGAACATGGATGATTTAATAAACAGATATCTATTATTCAGTTTTTCTACCGATCGTAATGGAAACTAAGCACAAATTTAGTTCTTGTATAACGTTGAAAAAATAATTATACCTTAGAAGTACTTGGATTGCTGTAATTAAATATGTTTTACAAACCTGGATTCCTTGCAAAAATATCCTCTTAAGAAATCTTTCTCATTCTGAAAATTTATTTATAAATGTATATAAATTAGTAATTTAGTTTTCTTTATATTTGTTTCAGTGATAATTAATAAGTCATTTAAAGAGCATAAAGCGACTACTTAATATGTTAACATTTCTTTTCTTTAAATTATGTATAAAAAGGAAAATAAATATGAGAGCATACACATTTCAAAATTTTACCGCATTATTCTGGAACCATAACAAAGTTTTTCCATATTTCTTTATATACTCTCATGTCCATAAATTTAGGGTAATGCCAGATCCTCTAAATAAAGGTTCAGAAACAAAACTAACGTGACTTATTTATACAGCCCATTTATTAAACAAAAGATAAATAATAAGAAAGGTGGTGTACGTATGATATCAGCCATACAATGTACAAACTTTGCTCCCTGAAGCAATTATAAAGAAATACCCTATTTATAAAAACTAAATATTACATGATTGGTATGATGGTTTATACGTTGTATGTCTCCTATGCAATGAAATACCATCGGCACAACGCCTAGACATGGTATATCCAATTATCGAGTTGATCTTGGTGAAATTTACTCCACTCATACACAGCATGCAATGAAATCCCGGTACACTTGTACGAGATTGTTGATATGCTGCTACTCGTCAGCCAAACATGTCCCACATATGCTCTATCGAGTTCATGTCAGTTGAGAATGTTCGTCATTTCATACGGGTGATATCCTCAGATTATAGGTATTCGTTTATGATGATCACTGGATGAGGATGGGCATTGTCATTCATAGACACAAATTCTATGCTCGTGACAGTCTTAAGCAAACATGTATATTGTTTCAAAATGATGTCCCGATAAATTTGGAGTTATGGTTCTGATCTGAACGTGCAGGTCTGTTTTAAAGCCTAGTAGAATCCCATCTCTCAAAACAAACAATCCAGCTCCACCGTAACAGTGCTATCCAAAGATATTGCCTTGGTGGTAACGAGTACATGGAGTTTTCTATATGAAAGCCCGATGTGAATCAGACCAAGCTAAACCTGGAATCGTCGAAAAACATCATACAAGCTCATTGTGAGGATGTCCACACACACAAATTGCATCTTCTCCCTCCAGGCTTACCACTGGCGACATTGAGTTGCCGCAAGCGAAATACATCTGGAAAGTCTGTGAGCATATAGTATATATGATACTATATGCCCATATGTCCCAAACGTCTGTACATGATTTACCTTGAAACGTTCATACCCACAACTGCAGATAGCTGACGAGAAAGGTCGGGTACTGCGCTTCGTCTGCTTTTTTTGGCATTTACTGCTAGATACCGGTCTTCATCTGGTGTTATAACTCTGGAGTGACCTGTACTGTAATGGCTACTGGCATTTGTGTAATCTTAGAATCGTTGCCAAAGTCTAGAGATGACAGTTCGTAAACATTTCCTTCATCTTTTCTGCCCTTACTGAATCTCTATTTTGGAAAGAGCAGAGAGTGAGAATTGTTTACTGTGAATGCACAAGGAAAATGACACACGTGTATGAGGTGGTTACTTAGTCCAAAAGATACATTTATCGTATAACAGTCTCTTTTACTGCATCGAAGTTTGCGGGATCCAAGTCCGCAGTGAAAGTGCCATTAAAAGACAGCTTGAAATGGAACTTCTTAAACCTAAACTTTAAAATTCGAACTTGTTTTTAAAAATCATTGAATTACACTCCAAGAGATTTAGCCTTATCATCTTGTGATAAGCTCATTCCCATTCATCAGATAGCTCCCCAAAGTCTACTAATGGATATACAAACAATATTTCGAGCCCGTAATTTGATACTGGGAAAGTAATTTTTGAAAATCTTCGAAATTTCTAAAGTTTATTTTTAAGGAAATGAATGATTGTCTTACAAGTCAATTTTTTTCTAAAGATTAAGTGGTAGGCTCAAAACTTTAAGTACTCAATTTTATTATTGTGAACTTCTTTCATAAAAACTTATATTTCAAAATTTAACAAGGATATTGACAAAACATTATTAACAATAAAAGTTATACCTTAAGTTTTGGAGTCTCCTGGGTCTTATATTTAGTAAAATAGAGCGAGAAAACAAAACGATTAACTTCTTAGTTCATTTTGACAAACTGAACCACTAAATTGAATATAATTTCAGGTTTAAAAATCTATGTTTAAGAAAAGTAGATGATTCATTTCTATATGTACCCAAGCGGAAAATATTCCAAGAACTTTCTTCTAAAAAACTCGTATTCGCCGAAAGATATCTTTGTCCATAATTCAAAATAAACTTGAATTGACTCTCTCACTCGCTCTCAACTAGAATGGATGAAATTTTATTCCTGTCTTATACAATTGAATAGAGTCTATTTCTATTTCGAAGGAAGGATGATCTCAATAAAAAAGATGGCGAAAACTCAAAGCAGAAAAAGTTCAATTTCCACTCTATTGTGCAACATCGCAGTAGTCTGCTTCTTTATGAACGATTCTTCATAACTATTGAACTAGGGTGAATATATATATATATTTGCGTAACATTCAATGATATCAAAAATGTCGTGAAACAATTTTCGTAGGTATTTCATTTCGTTTTAAATGTAGATACACAGAGGCATTTATTTTGAAGACCGAGTTCTTTTCTGGACCGTTTTTACAGGTTTGTAAAAGTTTGCTAAAAATTGAATAATGCAATAGTGAGATAGAATTCTAGCAGGCTTGTAAGTTTCAGTAACTTACATGCTTCCTAAAATTCTGGTGTGGGCTTGTATTTTTGCTTGTTTTCATAAATATAATGTTTTTATTTTTTAAATTAAAAAAAAATTAGAATGATTAAAACATCATTAAACATATGATTTAGATTAAATCACATGTTTATCCTCTAAAAAGGCACAAATACATCATAGGATTACAGATGCCAATCTTGTATTGAATATTTTTTCGAACATCAATTTTTTGCTGCCTAGTAACATCAATAGTGCTGCTTAAGATGATGGAATTTTTTTTATAAATATATTCATATGTCTAAGAAGCCCACACACACATTTCATGTTAAAAGAGAATTGTTTATCTTTTTAGAATGTCTATTATATTAATAATAAGGGATGATAAAGAATAATATACAAATCATCGATGTTTTATCACCTTTACTTGAAATAATAATAAAAAAACATCAATACTTCCGACTTACGCAAAAAAGCAAATCCACTGTTTGTTTGTTTTTAAATAGTAATTGTTTTCAATCTTTTTTGGAACATATTTTCCCCATTATTTAGATTGCTATGTTTACTTATAAATTTTAATGATCTGAAACGGAGAGATAACAAAAATTAAATTCGTATTATATGAGGACAAAGGGCTTCAGATCTAAGAAATTAATTAAATGACATTTTATATCTTTTTTTTTTGAATAAATAAAAAATGGATTGTTTAATAAATTCATTGAAACAGCAATTTTGTTTATTTACTATCTGTTATAAAATATCATATCGGTTTAACATCATCTAGTTTCTAGAGGTTCCATTAAAAAAAAATGTCATTACATTTCTTATAAATATTATTTTTGCCTTTGAATCGAGTTAAAAGTTAAGTATGAGTACTTTTCATAAAATATAGGATTTACTTGCTAAAAATGAACGGATTAATAAGTAAATGTGGACATGAATTTCCAGAAGTAAAAATATGAACAACAATTTGAGAATTTCATGAAAGTCTATGAGAAGCTGTTTGTTTCTTACCCTCTGTATTTTCTTAGTTCCTTCACATAGCTAGTTATTGCAAATAAACTGATATATATCTAAACCACTCTGAATATTTATTTCAAACATACTGAAATAGAAATCGAAAATTGATCGTAGAATACCTATTTTTAGAATTTAAATACAGCATCAGATCTTGTACATTGCAGTGAATATCTCATAATGCAATCTAAAATTCTTTTAAATAGTTGCCCATATACTTTTAGATTTTAATTTATCAGTATTAACTGACGTGATCTAAAAATAACCTAACCTTAGTTTCTCTCATTTTTGTTTATTTTACTAGACCCCCGAAATAAGTTGTTTATTTCCTATGTTTGCAAAGTTAAATCTAAAAAAAATACTGCAAAATTATGTTGATTATGTTTACATAATCTTAAAGCCATTTTCCCCTAATTTGAAAGAAGCTTTTGATATTCATTTATACTAAAAGCCTTACTTCGGGAATCTTGGTCAATTTTAGGGTATAAAATGCTTTGAAAGCATCACCACTGGCTATAAATTTGAGGTAAAAGAATGCTGAAGAAATTTCATAAGATTAGGTTACCCCTACCCCTATACATGTATTTTACTTGAATATGGTAATTTTGCGAAGAGTCAATTTCACATCTTTTTTTTTTAAATAAAAAATGCATCACTTTAAATTCGCTTTCATTTTCATAAAAGTGAATTCAAAATGCAGTTTTAAAGGATTCGATCATTTATTTTTTGTTATTTAACTCAGATGAAGAATCTTCTCAAAATAAAGCTTCTAAGCAAAAATGAAAAGCGCATTATAGCTTCAGGATTAATGCATATCAATGCACAAAATAAAGAGTCATAAATGTTATATAGGAAAATACATTTATTAATATAATCATATATGTGTCACTACTTAACATTAGCAACAATTGCGGTACTCGAATAGCTTGGTTTTCTAATCATGGCTTGGCGGTACTCGAGTAGAGTCACGTTATCAAATCCAGATTCCGCTAAAAATACGTAGTGCGGAAATCACGATAAGTGGAACTAGGGCTCAAAGATATACTATGGTGTGCTGAAGATAGGAGAGGGATGTATCAGAGTTCAGGAGTTATGTCCGTCACTTGACTGGGGTTTACAATTATAAGGTTCAGCGACATTAACTCGTGTGTTTCTCTATTACATTATTAATTCAAGAAATTGCATTTCTTAAGGCTAAAAATATTCGCTAACATTTAAGTGCAATAAAAGAATTTTAATTTTCCATAGTTTAGGTATTTTATATAATTGTAACGAAATTTAAATAATTGCCACAACTAACTGTAGCAACACCGCCCTTTACGGAAACAATACATGCGTCAAATGGACAAATTTAATAATTCGATTTCGTTTCATTTTTATATCTACAGCAACAATTAAAAATCAATTCAAGTTTCTGAATAATATAGTTAGTACAAAAATCTATTTTTAAGTGCTTAAGATGAATGAAAGTTAAGGCAGAATCTATTTCTTACTCTAGTTTCCTTGGTCATGTGTCTGGCTTTCTGCAAATATCAAAAGTATAAACTAAAAAAAATCACCCCCCTCTCTCTCTCTCACACACACACAGACATACATATATATTTAATATTATGTATAATATTATGTAATCTTTCTCATTTTTTTTCTCGAACAATTGTATGTAAAATTTCTAAATAAAATAGCAGCATAGCATGAGAAAAAAGGATTTTTTCACCTATTCAGATATTAGCCTTTATTTTTTTTTTTTAAATTCAATTACTCAAAATTCCCTAAAAACCAAGAATACTTGAGTTTTACGGGAATTTATAGGTATATTCCTATTCATGGGAGTTTTTATTCCCTAAATTAAGTGAGTGGCTTATAAAAATTACATAAGATATCCCTCGCCATTATAGTTATTCACCTAATGCCCCGGTTGTCTTATCTCGGGGCACAACAGATAGGCTGATTGATGGTGCTTCAGTAACATGCAAGGTGTGCGGAGCATGCGAGTTAACCCTGCTGATAAGAGGGATTTATTACGTATTATGTGACCTGAGCATCAGGCTTGCGAACAACGGAACGTTTCAAGCGAAAGGAGCATACAAAGCATTTCAAACGCGAGAACATGACAGAAGTATTTGGTGTATATTCAGTATTTATGTTCCATGACAAATACATGACGGCACAATACCATTTCATCGCAGCAAGATAGCAACTTAATTTCGAATGATTTCACAATTTTGTAACAAGGATGTCTGTTACGTAGTAATAATTGCTTTAAATATATAGCTTAATATAAAGAGGCATGCAATTATTGTAGATAGTATTATTTCTGTTTATATATATAAATATATTAGTATAAAATGTGTATAAATATGTTAAAATTAACTGAAGTTTAAAGCAAACAAAAGTATTGATTTTACTGGCGGTATTGCTTTAAAGTGTCGGAGAGTTATTTTATATATGCAAGGAATGTTAAATACTTTATTATTCTTCAAAATTTTAAAAATATTTTTTTATTACTTAGTAACCTGAGAAGCACAAATCTATAACACACATCTCCTGCTAAAGAGGTGAGGCCGCGGTACACGAGTGGTCAAGGTATCGGATAGTGGCTGGCTTGTCACGAGTTCGAGCCCAGTACGACTAAAGACCCGGCGTGTAGGAGATCGTTGCATGTTAAATCTGTCGAGAGCTCAAACGTCCTTTCGTTGGTGTGGTGTGGTAATTAGAAGAGGGGGTGCCAGCTCAGGTGTCGTCCACGTTACTTGACAATGGTTCAAAATTGCGTGGTCCGTCACGCAAATAAAAAAAAATAAAAAAATTGTATAAAATCTAACTTTGAAAAAATGTATAAACTAATAACACACCACAATAGACACTGCATTTCTAATTTAATACATTATGAAGTTCGTTACGTTTTGGTTTTAATACTTTATCAAAAGAGGTCTCTTTGAATACTAATTTTTACGAGGGAGTGAAATGAATGTAAATAATGTAAATTAGTATTTTCTTATGCCTGTCATTTCTGATGCTCTAAAAGATTTATTCTTCATATATTAATTTTATTACATACTCGTCGACGAAATATTGAATACGTTTGATAACTTATTAGTTCTCGAGGGTGATTCAATTAGTAATCATCACTCTTCGAAGTCACTTAAAGGGAAAATGCTATTGCAAAAAGAAATATTTATTACAATTTTAATATTGTATAAAAAGTTACAAAAATAATTCGAATTTTCCTTAACTAAATTTGATGTTTCATAAAACCTGTACATTTTAACACCAATTTTTTTTTATACTTTTATCATAATTTATTGAGTAAATGATTCCAGGTAAATCGCAAAATGCTTTAACCGACGGATTTTGACTGAACTAGAAATTGCAAGAATTATACATCCTAACTAGCTGCTATCCACCCATTTCTCTGGGCACTGAAAACTTAGTCTACAACAGCACTGAGAGTCTTTTTGAAAGTTTATTTCCATTAAACCCTTCCTCAGGGATCTCTACTCCACAGAAGAAACATGTTTTCCAGATTTCCAGTCTAATAGCTCGAAAACCAGAAAATTTCATCTGTATTACCTCGCAAGCCCTTTGGTAATCATTTTTCGCAAGCTCCGTTCTTAGCGGATCTCTACTCCATAAACAAACATGTTTGCCAAATTTCAAATCTGTATGTCTAATAGTTAAAACAAGGGACACTTTTTTTATCTATAACGTTCCTGTAGACACTCCACAGCCCGCCTCTGGAATCTATTTCCAAAAATACCTTTTTTAATGGATATTTAATTAGTAAAAGAATCAATTTTTCTAAATTTTAAGACTGTGTGAATAATAGTTCAAAAAACGGATTTTTTTGTCTTTACCGCCACCTCGATCCTCTTGGGAGTCTATTTTCGAAAAGCCTGTTCTTACTTGATCTCTATATGGTTATAAACCGTGATAATTTAATTGGAGAGGGTTACATTTAACTTTATAGCATCAATATTTATTTCACTGGGAATTATTGACAACTTGAAACTTAACTAGTTTTAAACATTTTTTTTAAAATAAAAATCATTCTATATATGTATTTAAATGACGATCAGGTGAAGAAAATAGTATTTAAGTTGGCGCTTCTTCCTCTAAACTTCAACACTGCAAAATACAATAACGCAAAATGCAGCAACCTATAGTATACACCCCAAATTAATGTAACATACAGAGATATCTCTTATTTGATTGTAAGAAAGTCAAAGTCTAATCTGTTTGGATATGAAGTCGGGATGCTGCAAATTATGTTGGTACTACTGCAAATACAGTTGGTAATAACTTCTGAAAAATACGGAGTGTAGTGATTCTTCCATTGTTTGGCATACTCTGTTACAAAAGACTAGAGTAAAATAGTAAGAAAATCTTAAAAACTCAATAATCTTAAGCCAGCAAACATGTACTAGCATCCAAAAGTAAAGAACTTGTGTAATTAGTAGAATACCTCGGGAAATAATGACAGAAAAATAAAAATAATGTCTCCAAACATAGATACTAGTTTTATGTGTCAAATACGTAAGCTGAAAAATGCATAAGAGATGCCCATTCAGAAAGAAGTGATTTGTAAGCGCACTTGCCAACTTACAGGACTCAATCGTTTGCCCACTTCAAGAACTTTCATAATTTAGATATCCGAATAAGGCGGAGAATCATGGGCAGAATTACGGTAGAAAAACCTTAAATATACATATTTAGAGATTTTACTATAACGCTCAGCTTTGTACTCAACTCATAGAAATGGTTTAATAAGACCAGATGTGTATACAGAATGCCTGAGCAAGATGAGAAAATAGTCACGCCACCCAGTGTAGACCTGCTGTTTGCGTACTACTTACTTCTGAGCCAAGTAAAGTCCATTTAGCATGATCAAGGGAATATTGTCATTTACGCAGGGGCCAGTAAAACACCTTTCTCTTTAGTGATGAGTCCAGATTCAGCCTTATCATCAATTTTCGAAGTGTCCTGATATAGGTGGAAAAATGGATAGCAACACACCCTCCAACTTCCCAGGGGAAGACAGTGGAGACATATGACAATGGAGGTTTGATGATACAAGTATCATTTTGGACGAGCACACAAGCCTATCTGTCTTTGATGGAGGTTTTCTGATTGCCCTGAGTTATAGGAATAAAATTTTGGTGCTTTTTCAGAGATGCAGTTGGCCTTAATTTCCTTTTATGTCGATGACAATGATCATCCACATATGACTCATTCGGTCGATAAATCTGGAAAGTGAGGATATTTGCTGAAGGAAGAGTCCGGATTTAAAATCTAGGATGTTTTCAAAATTTGTTGTTTCTTCCTTTATTAGACATAGCTCGTTCTCATTTTGATTACAAAGATTTAAATGAAAGTTAGTACTAATTGTCTATTTTTGCTCTACCCGTGAATCTGATTTTTACGCGTATTCCACTGCTCTTATACTATAGAATCCGATATACCAAGATACCGATGTACCTAGGATTTTTTGATTATTCTATTCTCTAAGATAACACTATTACTGCAATAAATTATTTGGTTTTTTTCTTAACCATGTAGATTTCCAATAAAGTCCAATAATGTACCAATAGCATATTTTAATTCTCGACATTTACTTTTAGTTATGTATTTTTCTTCATCTATCCCTTCGCTTATGGTCGTTCAGTTATTTTTATTTTTGCAGGCTCACTCGTTTTATTTTCTATATATTTTGTTACCAAAAACTTTGCAATATCCTTATCTCTCAAGAATATGCTTACTTTTTTACCTTTTTGCTCATTGTATATTGTCTAAATAATGCGTATTATGTGTACTGTATTCGTTTAATTTTTGTAAGCTGAGCAAAGAGCAAATGCTTATATAGATTTATGTGTTTTCCTTTGTTCAGTTCGTTGTATTGCTATTTCCATATATAAAGTCGTATTAGCTTTATTTGTATTAAATTGCACTCTTCTTTCCTTCTCCCCTCTCACTTCTTACTTTTATTATCTTTGCCATCTTTATTTTGCCTTTGACCTGTTTCCATTGGTTTTTATATATCTTCACCTTTATTGACTTTGGTTGTTATACTAATCACCTATTTTTATAACCGTATTTTGTATTCTCATTTTTATTCCTACTTTGTGTTACTATAATGATAATTAACGTAATCGTTACATTAGTATGTTGGCTATTAGTAGGGATAAAATACTACCTTTAGTTAAAAAACACACAAGCCTCTCATTTATTTCTTTGTAATTTTATTTATTTTTATTAGTCATTCCTTCCTTTCTTTTTGTCTAACTAACCTGGTAAATTTTGCAGTAATTTATGTTTATAAACGTGTTAATTAGATTTTTGCAAGTTATAGTTTTCATTCTCATTATGTGCGTTTCCTATCTCAATTTCCAGTGTATTACAACTTTTTCTTCCTTTTTTTCTGTATGAATGCTGTATGTATTGCTAGTTCCGACTAATTTTTGTTATATACATTTATTAAATAATACTTTTGGTGTATATAAATCATGTAAATATGTTGACCTTTTAATAGGTACTGGTATTCGTTGCCTTCTTCGGAGTACTGGGCGGGGGCGGCCCTTTCCCTGGAAGACATATCTTGTACTGGAGAACTGTAATCGCATGTTGGTGAGGTTAATTCTTTTGTCATTCATGATGAATTGGCCATTCAGCTCTCCAGACCTCAACCCTATAAGGCATACTTGGGATGCTCCTGGAAAGGAAACTGTACATCTTCGAAAAATCATTAAAGGAATTTATTAATTTTTACAAAAATACCTTTTTGTTTCAAAAATCTGTGTGAGCATTTTAGGAGAATATAGGGGTAAAGTGTAGTATAATAATAGTACTGAACTAACTTTATAATAATAAGAGTTTAGAATAAAAAAATCCTTTCAAATACTACTTCTAGTTTTTTTTTTTTTTTTTTTTTTATTAGTTTAAATTATTACTTGATATTTAATTTAAGTATTTTGTTGATTTTAAGTACTATTTGAGTTGGAAATATTGTTTAGGACCATTTGGAATATTAGAAAAATGTCTGAGCTTCAGAAAACTTTACTCTGAAACCAAATTTTTTGTTAGGTCACTTCCTCGAGAATTCACTGTAAGGTTGCTTTCATTTCATTTTGAAGAAATCAAAGCATGCAAAGAGAGCCGATAATGTATACAATCTTAGTCGGCAATATTTTTGTTTCAACTGTGTGAGCTCAACCAGATCGTTAACAAAAGAGAATATAAAAATAAGAGAACAGAACTAGCATGACGATTCTTGGCAAGTTTAAAAATTTCATGACAAGAAAAATTATAATTGCCTATTTTGATAACTGCAAATCGAAAAATATCGAGAATTAACAAAATTAAAGGTTAAGTACAGAACAGAGATCAGATTCCCTGCTTTTTCTAGAATTTTTTATGTCGATCACGAACCATACCAAAATCCATCTATACCATATTCAAATGCCTTCATTATAAAAAAAAAAGTTAACTGTTTCAGTAAAAAAAATAAAAACACAAAATACGCAACAGTTAAATACAGTACGCAAATTGTAAACAGTGTCTGCAACTCTAAAAAAAAACTACAATTGCCTTTCACAAAATATAATTTTCCACTTCCGAATTCACGATTTTTTAGTGTTGGATATCAGCATACCTATTTGTTACAATTTTCTTTTTAAACAAATATGATTTATAAGCAGTGATTCTTATTTTTGTAGATACTGTGGTAGCTAAACTACATACGGATGTTAAATGTATTTTTCTTTTCCTTTATACCGCTTTAAATATGTTCAGAAAAATTTTATATCGTATGCATATTTCCTTACAAAAAATCATTGTAGGAAATAAATTGACGTAGAGCTCTGTTATAAAGTGATTGATGCTTCCTCATTAAATTAGCAAGGGATATGGTATTCTTTCTTAAAAAAAAGGCCCTGTTCTACGTTTACAATTTAAAATTAATAGTTTATCTTTGTAACAGGACTCTATATCTTACCATAGAAAAATGTTATTATTCATTAATGATTACTAAAATTAACCCTGTTTTGAAGTACTAAGCTGTGTACTTGCTGTGTTCCAATGGAGTTTACCTTCACAAGACCAAACCAAGCAAAAATCCGTATACTCGTATGTTAATTAATGATAAAGATAAAGTATTATTTTCGTAATCATCGAGGAGTAAATATTTATCAATAACACACATATTGGTTCAGATGAGATATTGATTTTGAAATACTGCCTAATATTGTTGTGATGTTTCTCTGTGGATGTTTACTGATTTGCATTTTAAGTAAAATAATGTAGTGCTAATTTTGAATAGATGTTCCAGCAATGCAGGGACATTATTGTAATCTATTTTGGAAAAAATACTTTTATCAATCTTGTGCTTGAATATCAAGTTTTTTTTTACTTTTACTGCAATAATTTGACATTAACACTAAAATCAAATATTTTCTCATATTAGTTTTATTTTGATGCTTATCACATTTTTCAACACTAAAAATTCGATTCCCTAGAAAATACTAATTGGAGCCTTTTGGAAAAATAAAAACAACAGAAATACAAATTTATGATTTTATAAGTTCTTACCGGTATTCATTTCCATTCAAAATAATTTTGGTGATATCTTCTTTCCACAGTTTTGCACGAAATCTTATTTTATAAAAGAAAAACAAAATTAGCTATATTTTTCATGATACACAAATGTAAATAAAAAAAAACACTTCTTTGTCATCTGGAATCTGAAATTAGATCCACACAAAAAGAATTAACACATTTCGTGAAAAAAATTTACAAAAAATATTTGAGGACAATTATTTTTTGCCCTCTAAACAGAACGCTTAACAATAATGAGTCGACTCACGGACATATCACGAGAATTAGGAAAAAAAGTTTTCATTATCTCTTAATTTGTAGCAAAGTATATGTAAAATTTTAATTACATTTTTAATATTTAGAAGAATATACTTTTCTTAAAAACAAGAGGGTTAAAGCTTAGAATTGATATTTTAACTGTAAACTTCATTTATTTTTCTAGATCACATTCCATGACTCAATACCACCAATTTATATATAAAAAATGATTTGAATTTGTAATTGCAATTCAGAATAAAAAGGGATATTAATCAGAAATTGCCCCATGATTTTCTAATGCAGTGAAAAGAATACGCAGCAAGTTGATCAATCCATTATAAAATTATTAATAATGTTAATGCACTTAAGAGTAAAAGGCGAATTTTAATTATTTATTATTCTCAAAAAAATGGTGTTTTTAGCCTTATATGCTCCTCACAATACACTTTTAAGGAGACATCAACATAACACAGTAAACAAAGATTATCTTTTAAAAAATACTACATTAAGCCTAAGACCATGTACTAAAAGTCATTTAAAATCTATAATATCTTTCCTGCTCTATTACAGTAAACAATAAATCTATGCTGTACACCTAACTGTAATGGCTGTATGAGTTAACTTTGGATAACTTAGAAGTTTGAAGTAATGGCGGCCAATATATTAAATTTGGTTAAAAAAAATCAATTGTGAATACAACTACTTGTCTCGATGGAACAGAGAACAAATGGTTAAAACGTAATATTGCAGTTCAAAATATCCCAAATTCGATTCTGTACTTGAGAAAATGTTCGTCATAAGAAATACTAAACTGAAAGTTTTAGTGTGAAATTATTTTACGGAAAAGTTAATACAAGTATTATATACACACAGTTCAATTTGAAACAAAACTTTTATTTCATATTTAACCCTGTATAAATTGTCATAAATGCTGTTTAAAGTATATTTTGAAGGAAATTTATCAACTCTCGAAAATATTCAATTCTTATTTTTCATGAAACATTTGCATTTAAATATCATTCTTTGGAAATAGAATAAAGTAATATAAAGACTCGAAGATCAAAAACAGACTAATAAACTCCATCTTTAAATAAGATTCCTATGCAAATAAACTCGCAAAAATATGATACAAAATTGATTATTCAAGTTACATAGATATATCTTTGTTAAAAATATACCAATAGAAACGCAAAAAGAAAAGCTTGCTTTAAAGCAGAAACTTCTACAATGTTGAAGTTTGAAAATATTAGTAGCATTTTAGCTTAAGGCTGTTTTCGGTTAATTTTAAAGAATAGGACCCGAATTGGATCATTGGAACATTTTTTCAGATATAAAAGAAATGAAAAATTAATATGATATTCTGGCTTCACTATCCCTTAGAAAGCAGCTTTTTTTTTTATCATACTTCCCTTTTTCAACAGAGTTGATTAATTTTTTCTGGTATGAAATGTGTTTCGCGTTTTTTCTCCTATACCGTAATGTTAATGGGCCTTCCCGTATTAAAATGAAAAAGAAGGTATTCATGTAATATTTTGAAATTTGTAAAAGCACTATATTGTTAACAGAGATACGAGCTATAATTCTACAAATTTCCATGGAGATTGAGGCCTTTTTCTGTCTGAAAATGTGCTTCGCGTTTAGTTCAAGAACTCGTACTTTTACCGAAAACGGTCTTAACATATATATATTTCACATGTATCATTAAAAAGAATTGCATTTTTGTAGGAAAGTGTTAAATAGTATTGCAGTTGTGCGAAACTACAGCAATAGAATAAACATTCTTAGAATAGATCACATTAACGATGCATTACAGCATTTACCTGATATTGAATACAATTTGAATTTGGCACATATTATTTATTAGACTATCTTAGAGGGGGGGGGGGCCTAGGTGATCCACCTCATATTACGGCTTATTTTTGTTTTTTTCTCGGGGTCTTGAGCTCGTGGACAATATTTCTTCTGTTTATTCATGAAAAATCCTCGTGCCAAGGCCCCCGCTGTGCAATGAATCTTATGCAGATGACTTAAAGCCCTCACTCTGGCATGTTGTGGAAGTTTGGTTAATGGAGTGATGGGTCTGGTATCACTTCGTCGTTTGAACGTGGTTTAAAATTACCAGATCAGTAGAGAGAAGCTTTCGTGCTCAACGTTTATGAAAAATAAATCATCAAGTCTCTTCTTGTTTTGTCCTGAATTAATAAGAACCTGAAAATTTTTTAAATCTCTTTAAAAACAATCCATGGATTCTTTGATAAGATATAGAAAAAAATGAACCAGTGAAAGATACGAAAATGTCTAAAACCCCTGATTGAAAATTATTCTGTACACCAAAAAATTCAAACTAGGCTATTAAAGGTCAGAAAACACGAATAAGAATATTTTTAGGGATTAATATAAATTCCAATCACATCTGAGTATAAGAAAAAATGACATTTTAATATATATATTTCTTGGGAAGCATTGAAATGCATCTGAAATGCCATAGAGTCATTTCAGTGACAATTCAATTGACAATTTGTTCAAAATTAATTGCATTTTAAGCCGGAATTGTTACAATAGTATTCTCTAAAGGCAAGGAATAACATAGGAAGTACTTGATTGCTCACAGATTTTGTTTTTCGAAATCCTCAAATAAAACTTTATTTCATGTCATGTAGAAACTCTATTAAAAAAAAGGCTCAAAGGGGGTTCAAGATTATGCAGTGGCTTCAATCTTATTGACTCTCAATGGATTAATTTGACTAGAAAATGTGAAAGTACGTCTTTCAAGTGTGAAATAATAATGGAAATCTCTAATAAATGGATGAAAATAAAACACGTTGGTAGACTGGTAACTTTAAAGAATTGAATATTAGATTGTTGAAAGTTAAAGTGCAGCTAAACTGTCGAAAAATTATGACACAGACATAAAGTAAATGATTTGAAAAGCTTATGATTCATATCTAGATTAACATGTATCATATCTTGCGAAAAAAATTGAAAATAATTAAAGAACGTATAAATTAAATATTAAGGTTTTCACTGAAAGGTTTCTAAAATGTAT
>BMAV01009759.1:1025110-1043773 GCA_019973955.1 Trichonephila inaurata madagascariensis
AAAGAAAAATTTTATTCTAGTTACTTTTTATCAAATAATTACAATTAATATAAATATGTATATACATATGATAGAATCACAATATCCAATGGCAATTAGTTTTTTTTTATTAATTATCATTAAAGTATCGTATTTTCATGCAAAACAAATGTGTATATAACATTTCAGTTAAACTGAATGCTTTAAAAAGTGAGAAAAAAAATATTTTAAAGTTTTCATCCAAGTCACTAAAAATGAAGCCAACGTGACTGTATCTGTAATTCTTTAAATATTATTAGTTTCAGTCAATTAATTTTAATTAATTATAATTAAACTATCGTATTGTCCCACAAAACGTGTATAGAAAATTTTAGCTCAAATGAGCACTTTAAGAAATGAGAAAAAACCTTTTAATGTTTTGACACAAGTCGCCAAAAATGATGCTAACATGGCTGTATCTGTAATTCTTTGCATAATTAGTTTTAATCAATTATTTTTTTTTGAATTATAATTAAATTACTATATTGTCATTCAAAATAATCGTGTATATAAAATTTCAGCTCAATTGAGTCTTTAAAATGTATTCTATTAACGATTGTAAATTTGATATATATATATATATATATATATATATATATGGAGAGAGTGAACTAATAGTAGAGGAATTGAAAAACAAGGCTCTTATAATAATTGTATCTATTAAAATTTGTCATTAAATTCATTTAGACTACATTTTTCAGAATAATATATTATTATCTCTTATGCATTCTATAAATATTATAAATAACTACGTAATTTTGAATTTAATAAATTTTTTCCCTCGGATTATATTATACAAACTTTCAGTTTAAATAAAATACAAAATATTGTATTGTGTAGTGGAATTTCTTTGGATTACTTCCAGGTAGGCATCCCGGAATCGTAATAAAAATACCTAAAAATATAACTATGACCATAACAGGTCTTTTATTTTTCAAGCATATTTAAAAAAATACCTAATGAAGAATACCTAAAAATATAACTATGACCATAACAGTTCTTTTATTTTTCAATTATATTTAAAAAAAAATACCTAAAGAAGAATACCTAAAAATATAACTATGACCATAACACAGTTCTTTTATTTTTCAAATATATTTTTTAAAAAAAATGCTCAATTTTAGAAGAAGAATAAAATAAGTTTCTCCTGTTGAAGGAAATATAGGAGCTATTTATATCTCTCTCTATGGGGAAGCAAGTTGCAAACTGTAACTACCATTAAAAATTATTTTTAATTTCCTATCCACATATCACTAACCACGTCAACGAATATTTAGTAACTGAATCTTAATTCCTATGCGTGGCTAGAACTTTATCACAGTCACTTTTGTGGAATGTTCTTTCGACTGTTTTAAGTAAATTGATTCATTGATTTTCTATTCATATCGTATTTCGAAGCTACACCAGGCTACTGGTGTCGGATCTCGTAGTTTTGAACCAGTCAAGCGACGGTTGCGTGAAATCAACACCAGTCTCAAACTCCCTTATTGGGCGGTATGCCGTCCACACACACACAACGCACTTTTCCGTAGGAGCAATCAATTCTGTAGAACAGTGGTAATCAAACTGTATTTCTCGGAACTCTGGGATTCCACGAGTCACAATGAAAAATCGAAAAGAAAACTATAAATGTGTACGCAAAATGGATTCCCTTTCTCTCTATGAAGTTTATATAACCACAAGTATCTACAGTTCATCCCAGTCATTAAGAAAATGAAAATTTTATTTATACATGATAAAACTTTACATTTAGCAATACTTTTTAAATTCATTTTATTATAACAATAGTTAAGAAGTGTGTGGGAGATATT
This sequence comes from Trichonephila inaurata madagascariensis, assembly GCA_019973955.1. NCBI lineage: Eukaryota > Metazoa > Arthropoda > Arachnida > Araneae > Nephilidae > Trichonephila > Trichonephila inaurata. Next base: position 1,026,940 of record BMAV01009759.1, read on the forward strand.
ATATATAAGAATATTAAAATGTTTTCTTTTATACGTACTACCAACCCTACTATGAATATTCTACTGCTTATTATCCCGGGGTCCACGAAATAGTTTTATACTCCTTAGAACAGGGGTGGGCAAACTTTTTCAGGGTACGGGCTACTTCTAATTTTTTCAAGGTGTTGGGGTCCACCCAGTGTCAGTGGCCCACACAAAGAGGGGGGGGGAGGGGTCCAGACCCTCTCTTGATTTTTTTTCCCATTGATTTAAATCTCATGTATATAGTATGTGTGAAACTTAATTATATTTATTAATATTTTTTTAAATAATTAAAGCTGATTATTTATTTAGTTATTTATTTTTTACTGTTTTTTGTTCCCGACAGTCTACAAAATCAAAAAAATATGTTTGGCTGTGTACCCCTTGAAAAATTGTTGTGTGCGCCAATGCCCAATGTCGTAAATGTTGTGATGTAAAAGAGAGAGAGAGAAAAGGGGTCTACAATATTTATTTTATAACTTAATATAATAAATGCGGAATATGTACTTATATCTATATAACTAAAATAAAAAAAAAGCTTAACACTTTTGAAAACCACGTTTAAAGCAAAACGCAAGATACAACCATAATAATAATAGCTCCAAATATAATAATATGAAATGATGCGTTTGTTATAAAACAGTTCAAAATACATTAAAAAAAAGCATTTTTATCTTAAGTTAGTTTTTGTTGTTACAGTCGGCAGAAGACTTATATATATATAGTCTGCGTACTTCAACCATACACAATCTTGAATATTTCCCTGCATAATTACTAACAGCTAGAATCTTCAGGTGGTCACCCCAAAGTCTTTGAGGTCCACCGGTCGATCGCGATCGACGTAATGCCCACCCTGGCCTTAGAACAATGTTTCGAAAAACTAAATAATTTTCTAATGGAGAATGGACCTATTTTCCTTTTTGAAAAGAATAAAAAACGCCTTTAATGAAGGAAAGGGAACAATTTATCGACTTAACAGATTCGGCGTTAAAATCAATGTTTAAGTAAAAACAACTAAAGTTTGGGTTGCAAATTCATCCAAAATACACAGGATTTTACGTACAGCTATAAACATTTTAATGTCATTGAGAATAATGTATTTAATTGAAAAATATTTTTCTACGTGAGTTGCTACAAAAGCAAAATATAAAAAGAAATTAAACGAAGAGAGTATAAAATGTGTATTCTGATAATTTCAATAGACCTAGACTTCGACAGTTTGTGTAAAAAACGCAAACATATACCCCAGTTACTAAATATAATGCATAGTTAGGGGAAACTTTGAACACGAATCAATATTAAGGAGTAAATTATATTAAAATTAGATTTAATTCTTTAATAACAAATACAATAATTTTTAATCGCCTTTATATACATAAAGTACTTATAACCTGTCTATCTACGTTAAATACTACTTAAATATATATTCTTTAAAGAAGATGGAATGGAGTAACACGAAAACACCTTATAGTTCTAAGGGTGCTGTGAGTCGAAAATTTTGAAAACTACTGCTGTAGAACAAGTACGAAACGTGATTCACCGGTGTATCGTCTGGCTGCCGGTGACATTTGGGATGCATTTTTTGGGACATTTGGGATGCTCATATGCATATGTGACACGTTGATCATTACGTTGTCGTGAAATGGTTAAGCTGGCATCTCATTCTCCTTTCTTTCACACCACGCCTATTTAAGGGCTTTTAGCTTCTATATATTGGACTTATATTAGCCCCTCTGTATAGAAATTATCAGAATAAGAATAGGACTATTATGTAGAAAAATTTAAAGGCACAGCTCACTTGATTTGTGATTTGCTTGCGTAACTTTTAAGAAATGAATGAGGGTTCTCTGAAAGAAAGTGAACCTATAGAAAAGAATACAACCGAACGAGAAATAGGGAAATAAAAACCACAGATATCCTCACAACTTGATAATCGCCCTTTTTACTAAAAGGCGTAAAATAAACTGAACTGATATCAAATGGTATCAGTTCGTTTGAAAATTTATCCACAATATACGTATGTATGTATATATATATATACATATTAATTACAATATAACATTGCTGATTTTGATAAAGTATTAGTTTTAAAATTTCAAATTAGTTAAATACCTATCCAATACAAAGAAGTTATAAAAAATTTCACCCAATTAACCAATAGATTACCTATATTTTGAAAGTATGAGTTTCAAACAAGTTTCTAACATAAAGAATATAGCTTCCTTTTTTGCTTCGAGCGTGAGCTGTAGTTCATGTTCGAACTCCTATTTCAAACACATGACGCGGCAAAAGTTTGACTGCAATTGAGCAAAGGAAGATTAATGCTTTGAGAAAGAAAGGTTTAACTTACCGAGAAATAGCTTCACAAGAATAGGTAGAGGCATTATTCTTATCTGCAATTTTTTGAAAAATGAAAAAGCTTGCAAGAAAAGAATGTTACAACTACAGTTTCCTTAAGTATTTAATGTTAGTCAGAAAGGAGAGTGTGGGTAGGGGGAGTTTTTCGAGTTGCATCTCAGAATGTTTTATCAAAACGAGTAATAGTTATTGGAATAAAAACTTTAAGAAATATGCTCAAAGACTTTTCATTCGTGCCATGAGTAAAAAGTCGTGTTGTATATTCCACAAATAAAACAGAATAAACACAAAACTAGCTCTAACAAAGATATACGAAAGAAAGATGGGATTTTAAAAATGAATGAACAATCAAAACTCAAGTATTGGTATGAATTTCTATTGCTAATATGAAAAAGGAATGTTTATATTACTTCAATTGTAGTATAATTTAACTATTCCAAAAATTATTATCATATGATCTTCAGCATGAAGTTATTCAATGTACTTTTTTCTGAATTGTTTCTGAAAGTAAAAATTATACAAAGAAGTATGGTCAGTGATTTCGTAGTTCAGAAAGAAATATTTTGGGTCCAGAAAAAATGATCTTTTTTTTTTTCTAAGGAAGTGGAACACAAAAAATATTATGATTTTCTTCTTAAAATCTAGATTTCTAAAAGATCAAAATTCAAAGACACTGCTCTTTAATTACTGAATTAAACTTTAAATGAAACCGAAAGCTTTCGTTTTTGGAATTATTGAATATGCCTAGCATAAAAAATGAAGATTATTGAATATATTACTATGCCTCATTCTTCAGAACACTGATCAGTTAGTTCACCGATTTTAGAGATTGTGGTCTAGCTCGCAGGTGATATCCAAATTTATCCCTCAGATATTCTGTTGAATTCAGGTCTGAGCTCTTAGTAGGTCATTCCAATTCCTCATCAACCGTGTCAGCAAACCATATCTACGAAGGCTGAACTGTAAGGACAAGAGCTAGAGAAGAATCATGTTGAAACAAGAACTGTCCTCACCGAAATTTTCCCACAATATACACAGTGTGAAACTGTCGAAAATGTAGAGATAGGTTTCTGTGCTTTAAAAGCTCCTTGCACGGGAACCAAAAGGCATAGGGTAATCCATGAAAGGCACCCTCAATCTGTTATGCCTTCACTTTCAATTTCACTTGTGGTACAATATTGTTAGTTTCAATGCATTCACTAGACAAGCTCGGCTCCCATATGATACCAGATTCTACCATCAGATTGGCAGACGGTAGCTCGTGACGCCATTGCTCAGAACCCCAATGGTATTGACCTAATCACTGTAAGTAAAACATATGATATTGCTTAGTATAATGTTTGCTTTATAAATAACAGCTATACCATGAAACCAACATATATCCCTGTGACGTGAAGAAACGTGAAACCAACATTGATAGGGGAAGGAGTATCTATTGCAGATCCATATCCCTGTGACAAGAAGAAACGTGAAACCAACATTTCGAGTTTTGCGATGAACGGTATTATTTGGATGTTACATACAAAGGAGTTTTGGAATTCTCGACGATTTTTTTCGGACAAATCCCTGGGATTTTCTTTCTTTCACAACTCTCTTCGTGATTTGCTGTCCATGTCTAGCAGGCGGCATAATCTACCAGATAGTGGTTGCACAGTTTTAGCTAACAGCTCGAAGCCACTGGTCAATTCTACTATTTCGAGGAATGTCCGGGTTCCTTCGATCATACTTGTATGTGTGTGTTTTCATTTAGTGTTACCAGAGTATTATGTAAATATTTTATTGAATTTTTCTTTTTTAAAATATATTAGATTGATAACACCAATATAATGTACCTAAAATAAAGTATAATCTACTTTCGATGTTCTGAAAATTATAAGAATCATATTTAGTGAAATTATAAAACTGCCCTTTAAAAAGATTTTTATCTTCAGTCACATTAAAGTAATTAATTAAATCATCTGATGTGAAAAATGAAATCCATTTTACCTCTTGCAATCTTTTATTCCACTATCCACAAAAAGGCAACGAAATGAATAAAACATGACTCCTATAACTTTTGATATCAGCAAATCTTTTAAGCTAAAAAAAAAAAAAAAAAAAAAAAAAAAAACGAGTTAATTTTTCTGAAGAAATCATTTTCACTTGGTGTAATTGTATTGAGATACATAATCCAAACCGGGTAGGTCTTCATTTGATAATTAAATTAACAATGTAGAATACTTTAACCATTCACTACTTATATATAATTGTAAATACTCCTTAATGAATCATTTCAAAGAGTAAATATACTAGTAATTTACATATGTAAAGACATGAAAAATTATATTTCTAACTTAATTCTGTCGTTGAAAATATAGAAATAAAAATTAAGGTTCATTCAAGACAGAAACATATTGTTCAAAGCATGTCCTAGTAAAGAGGTTCCGAAGCATAAATCAACAATTTATGCAAAAGAAATATTTTTTTTCTAAATATTTATAACCCTAAGAAATTATTAATTACACCCACAAGAAGAATACTTACTACTTCATAAGGAGATGAATATTTTGAAGTTAAAACTCAATTTAAAAATGCATTAAAATTCAAAGCGTTCCAGGCAATCTCATTTAATGTTCCTGCTTTAACAAGAATAATGGAGCGTTTTCAATCAGAATGGAGCGTAATGTTTATGTCACAACCAAAACGAACTATAAAAGGCTTTCTATTTTCTTTTTAATGATATGACACACCAAGATAAACATTTTCAGCTTAAAACAGACACTAGCAAATGCTTCAAAAGTGTCTGCTGTTTGAAAACAACTGACGTTCCTGTATGACACTTTATAAAAATACCAACATTCCTTGCTCTCTGGTTGTCATTTCCGAAACGAGGTTCTGAAAGACTGCAGAAAAAAAGGTTAAAAGCAGATTCATTTATTCCTTTGGAGATTTTCCAGATTAGGTAGAGAATGCTTGCATTACATTAAGACCAAATTCCCAAATGAGAAGTAATGCGATTTCATCGATCACTGTCATAAGGCGAAATAGAAACCCATTTTAGATGGCGATGTAAATCAATTCAGTAATTGCTAACTTTCAACTTAATTCTGATTTTTTTACCTTAGAGGAATTTATTAAAGGTAAACAATATTCTTAAAGTTATTTACAGTCACATTTAAATTTGACTAATTATAAGCTAGTCTCAACTTGGTTTTTTGAAGCGGAAGTAGTTGTTGATTTCTTGGCTGCCCAGGTTTGCTGAGAGTAGCTGCATTAAAATATATTTTAGAATTCTAAGTTTCCTATTTCAACAAGTTCTTATTTACTTTCCTCGAACTAGGTATGTTTACTCGACGAAAAGCTTCATTTAATTGAAAAAGTTATTTTAAATTTCGAGTTTAAAAAATATGGAAAGACTTTGACTCGGTAATTAAATTCGTGGGAGAAAATGTTATATGTTATCAGGGAACATTTTATCGTAAAACAACATTTTCTTCCATTAATTTAAACTATTGAAGTATTCACAGCTTAAGTAACTTGCCTAAAACCTATTTTTCATGTATGTGACTTCTTGTGCATGAGATAATTTTCAAGGAGTAAATAAATATTTAAAAAATTATTTTCTTAAGTTGTAGGCACATATAGTGTTCCCTACTGTTGATTTTAACTTAGGATAATGAAACAAAATTGAACGCATTTTGCATTTAAGTAATAAGTTTGCGTTTTCGGGACAAATTTAATGTGTTTTATTTTTTTAAAAAAACTTTTCAAAATATGAAACATATCAAGACTGAACTCAAATCTATATCATGTAAATAGTTGACATCTAAATTCATTGTTATTTAGAGTTTGAATACGAGCAGTAAAAGCCGTGTAGGGCAGCGATGCACGTTAAATCTGTCAAGAGCTGAAACGTCCTCCCGTTGGTGTGGTGTGGTAGTTAGGAGAGGGGGTGCCAGCTCAGATGTCGTCCACGTCACTTGACCATGGTTCAAAATTACGTGATCTGTCGCCAAACGCCCTCGTGTAGCTGAACAGTGAGACGTTAAGGAAACATGGTACGATTTACACAAAATCTTTTAACTTAATGATTTTGATAATTTTTTTGGCTGCCTCCTATGCGTATGTATGATGTAAAACAGATTTTGTGCTAAAAATTTCCTAAAAAACGAATCATTTAATTTTCTAAGGGAAAAACTTGAAACTTATGGAGTAATTTTAAAATGCTACTCCTACAAAAATTGAAGAACATATTTGAAATTTGATTTACAAGTACGTTAAACTATGTGTAACATAAGTTGGTATGAGTTTTGCGATAACATGATTGGTATTTGTACAATACTTCTTTTTATGAATGCTTATTGAAAATTCCTTAAAAAATGAGTAAATTCTAAATTCAATTATTTTTTTAAAAAATAAGTATTGCTTTGATCAAAAAATGCATACCAACTTTTGTTCCATGTACTATTAGCAACAAGCGAAAAAAATTTCCAAGTATTAGGCACATTAGAAAAAAAGCCTTAGCATTTTAAATGAAGAAAAAAACTAGTTATCTTATCTTTACGAGATTAGTCAGTTTAAAATTTTGATTTGCCATTGTGGAATGTGAATAAAAGCAAATGTAAAAGTCATCATAACTATGCGTGTTTTAAACTTAGAGCTTTCATATTTTATGAGTCTCTAGAGAGAGAGAAAACTACATAAAAAATAGTTCAGACTAAAAAAATTAAATTTGATTTTTTAACCGATTTTTGTCAATTGATTCGTACTGTGTCCCCTTAATAATCACTCACTCACTCACGAGCAGTAAAACTTAAGAAAGTACTAAAGATAATTAAATATATTACTATTGATCTTTATTATTTTTATACTATAATATTTATTTATTAGTTATTCACGCATTAAACACATATATAATTATATATTGATCATTCGTAAGAATTCCAAGCCTTTATTTTAACCATCAATGAAAAGACTTAAGCTAATTTGCACAAATATAAATCATCTCTCTCTCCTTTTACATTAACGCTAGTAAGAAAACGAAAGAAAATAACAGTAAAAGAGAGAGAATATGATAAATTATAACATGAAAAGAATAAATAGAAAAAAAGTAAATATATCAAAAAAGAGTACATCTTATTCAGTAACAGACTTCGGCATCCAATTGGAATAGAGCCAATTTTATATCTTATTTTTAAGGTGAAAAAATAAAGCGTAACAAAACCGCCCACTTGTCTGAAAAAAAAGCAAAATTTACTGTTAAACTGTATAAATTACTTCATCATTAAAGAAGATTTTTTTTAAGTACATGCAATGGTAGTAAAAAAAAAAAAAAAAAAATACTTCTTTGTGACAAATTTAACTTTATAACCTTGAATAATTTATGAATCACCTTTCTTCACCCAAAGCAGTGAATAGAAACTCTAAGCTTGTAAGAAAAAGCCGTTTTAGAAACACACAATGTTTTTTAACGTAACAACCAATAACTTAATCTAGTAAAGACATAGTTTCATTTGCTTCAATTAGTTAAATTTATTCTAGAATAATACTTATCATAGAAGTCAGTTGGTTTTATATATTATCTTTAGCACCTTCAGGGTGGGTTTACATATCTTAAGCAATAAGAATTATACAAGGACTTATTTTGATTTTGAAATGGAATAAAATTATTAAAAAGAATTCAAGGATTAAAGAATATTTACCTTTTCGATTCTTTTGTTGTACTAGAGATTCAATTGTTATTTTTAGGTTAGATTTATGAAACGCTATTTTAAATATTATTCACGACTTTAATTATATATATATATATATATACTAGTATAATATTATTTGATTGTGATCGTCTTTTAAATGTAAATAATCCACGTAAGAAGTAACAAATAAATTCCTTCGAAGTGAATCATAATTTGACTTTGGATATCTCTAGTATATACAGTAGATTTTCTTCTAAGAGTAAATAATTGACACACACATATAAATCATCAATATTATATATATATACAAAATTCTCCACAAATATAAATCATAGCAATTCAAATACGTAGTCACAATGTTGTATAACATAAATGAAATTCACAATCACATTCAAACTTTGACACTTCCATGTTGACATGTTGATCCCCTTCATTATATTTATATAGACAGTGAAACCATTCTAGAAACTCTTAGTACTATCTTGTCAAATAATCATCCCAAACTCATACAGATTTGTCTTAAAATATCTAATTTTATCGCTAATTTTTTTTTGGCTCTTTGATGATTCGCTTCAGAACTCGCCTATCAACTAGTCTCTTGTCAAGATCGCTCCAACTTAAGGTTTTTACAAGGCATTTTGTCTCTACCTACAAACGAACGGGGAAAATAATCAACACTCTGAAAACGCGTGCGTGTCGACATTCCACAATAATATTAATCTAGAGAAGAAAGTGTATATTCGGTCTCCCAAAGATGATTGCATGGAAAAGGAAGTCTTCATTACATTACAATCTCAGAAAATGACCAATTAGTCTTCTCCTGAATTGGACGCTCGACGCGCTAGGTGAAGCATAGAAATATCTCAATTCCAATCAGTATGGCTTCTAGAGACGTAAATAGACAGGTTATTCAAAATAATCCTTTTGAATTTAGGCACCATTCTGTAAGAATGTGGATGTAGCACAGTTTCTTGGATTGTCTAAGTTTGTCAACCAGGTTCATACAACTTAGCATTTTTGAAGAGTATCATCTATTTCTCTCTGTACATATATATACATATTCTATAAGTACGTCTTTGAATTAAGTTTTTGTATTTATATTTACTTTTACCGTTGTTGCTTCCAATTCTAAAAAGAAAGGAAGAAAAGTTCCCGAAAATGTGCATTTGTTTTACATTTATTACCCTACAACACATACTTAAGTATTGAACACTAGAAAGACTAAAACTTTGTATACACCTATATTGACCAAAAGCAGTCAAAATTTAAAGAATGATTAATGTATAAAAATTTGTTTAAAACTAATTTTTAATATTTTTATATTATTTATAGTCATATAACAAGCTATTAGTAAATATTAACAATAAAAAAAATTCCTTCTCTTGGAAAAAAAATATATTCTAATAAATTCTAAGAAATTGTTCATTATACATGTAATGTTTTTCTAATTGAAATTAAATAGCAGTCAAAAGGATTTCCTTTGGGCAATCTTGTGTTAAAAATGGTTTTCCAGTATAAAATATGAACAACATCAGACAGTTTTAATTCTATAATATTTTAAATAGAATGCTATTGAGAATTAACTGACAGTGGATCTACATTACTTTAAATGATTATAATAAATCATATTTAAACACATGTGCTTACACTATAGTCTAATTTAAAAGTAAGTGGAGATTTTATCTACGAAATTATTATACCAGAGAAGAAAAAGGAGATATATATATATATATTATAAATTTAAACATTTTTGTAATATTTTAAAACCAAACAAACAAGCTTCACATACACAACAAATCTAAAAAGTGTTACTCTGAAATGTTTTTGTTGGTAAAAATCAAAAGTCTTATTTTCAATGCAACCTTTCAACTATAAAGGTAATAGTTCTAAGAAGCTATTTAAACTTAAATAGATATTTTTTTAAAAATTCTTAAACTCTGTTTTTAATGAAGAAAGGCATTTTTTTTTCATTCTGTTTGTGTGAAAACAGTATGACTACTTGAATTGAAATTTAAAATTGCTATCAAACTTATGTTGATTAAGAACGACTTAAAAATGAGTAGAACAATTTTATGATAATTTTTTTCAACTTTAATAAAATAATTCTAGGACAAATATGTATATTAATTCACGAAAAATAAATTTAAGAAAGGAAGCCCATTACCAGTTTCTATCAAATTGAATAAATATTTTAATTAAAACACAGACTACTAGAAAATATTTTATAATTTAAAATTTACATTCCAACATATGCCACCTTCCTATCAACACGATTATCTGACAACCAAATTAATAATATAAAATTAACGAACAGTTCCAAGAATAGCCAGATGAAACCCGAAAAGTCTTAAGCAACTCTAGGAATATCTTCCACTTTCCTGTTCGTGTCTTCCAATATGACTTACAGCTGGTGACAGAAACTACTCTTGCTAATCCTGGTTGATCTCGCTGAAACGAAAAACTAACTCTTAGTTTTCCTGAGATATAAGAAGAATCTTTACCGTCTGATAAGATAATGCTACAAATCCCGCTCTTTGGAGAAAGGATTCAAGTTCCAATTTTAGTTCATACTGAAAATCCAGCTCCGATTTCCTATAGTCCCCTTAGACTTACTTAAATATCAATATAAATCCTTCTAAAAGACAATACTTTCCAAAAATACTTTTGCAAACAACTAGTAAAATATTTAATATTTACACATCTCTCTCCTTTTATTAAGCAAACAAAAAGGTAAATATAAAATCACAGTTCTATAAAAAAAAGTATTTATTTTTATTTAATTCAAATAGTTTAAAATATTTTTCATTTTTGATATTTATGGGTGTCATTGCTTTCATTTTGCAAAACGTTTCAACAATAAAAAAGCGTGTTCTCTCTATAGATTAAATAATTTTTAAATAAAAATACTTTTATAGTATTATAAAAATTTCTCTTACTAAAATTTTATACAGAAAAAATTTAATAGTGCGAGTGAGCGTTTGTTGATGTCGTCTTATAAAGCAACATGAACACACACAAGCACACACATATCTGTATATATACCGTAAAATCCCGCGTATAACGCGCACCTATACTTTTAAGCTGCAATTTTTAGTTTTTAGGTATATTCGGCGTATAACGCGTACCCCCTTTTTTTACGAAAAAGACTGAAATGTACACGAGCTCTTATGCTGTGAAGTCACTTATTCGAGGTATTCTAAACTAAAAAAAAAGTAGTATACTTCTACTTTTAAATAAACGGTGTTTTGATCTATGCAGCTCATTTTTTTCTATGCTTTTTTTTATTTTAGTTTTAAAGCGCTTACTTTTATACCCGGCCACATTCGTTAATTTCGATCTCATAGTCTGTGTTATATGTGCGTTTTATACGTCAGATTTTATGATATATATATCATATATTAGAGTAATTCTTAAAGATTGACAAGTGAAATGTAAAGTGCAGCCATTTATCACATCATATTTTATTCCAATGTTCAGCAAAACAGTCCGTACTCTAAGCCAGGGGTATCCAACCCAAATGACCTTGCGGGCCACTTTGGAAAAACATTATAATCTCACGGGTCGCACATAAAAATATGTTCCTTTATATCAGATTTGGAAAAAAAAACACATTTATCGAGGGAAAATTTAAAACAGTATGGCTTATTATTTTTCATGTATACAGACATAGATAATATAAAAATGTTTAGATATTATAATAATGTAATGATCAAATAATGTTTAAAATATTACAGTTGCCATTTTTTTGAAAATTATGGTGCTCCTTTTGAATTTATCTTTCGTTACTCATTGTTGAAATTTGATAGTGCCGTCATTCCCAAACGATTAAATATAAGTTGCCCTTATCTTAACCGTCCTGAATAATTTTTTTAAACTTTAAAAAACATTTCTGACTGCCTCTTGCTTTTTGAGCACTCCAAACAGAAAAGGAGGAGCAGAAATGAAAGTCACACACACAGAGAATCATGTACCATCCATAGTAAAGAATATGCATAATGCAATTGGGAATTAAAAAAGTAATTTATTATAGAAAAATCAAATATAACTGCTTGATAAATTATAAATCTATTTTAATCTAAAGGACATTTCTATTATCAAAAAGGATTTATTTTAAAACAAGAACAGGTAACAGACAAATACATTGTATATATATATATATATATAAGTTTCCGCTCAAATAAATTTAAAAATGAAAAACCTTTGAAAACATGATTCTTAAAATTTTTTTAAAAATAGTCGGTGGGGGACGCAATTTACGTACTGGTGGGCCACATGCGGCCCGCGTATTGGACACCCTTGCTCTAAGCCATGACAGAGACAAGTCCGATTTCATCGTCGTTCAACAGCGAGTGAGTTGTGAGTTGTTCATTCACGTGTTTTCAGTACGTCCGCCGAAGTAGTAGTCAAAGTTCTTATGCGAGAGGTTGGGTTGGGGAAGTTGTCCTGGTAGGAAGTTTACCCCAACTGACACATAAAGGGCTGGTTATTCATCACACACACACACATACACACACACACACACATATATATATATAATTCACTTAAACTTCCTCTTGGGGGATTTTATTGGTTTGGAGCTCTCCAAGACTTCACGTGATAATTTTTATTTTACCCGCTTAACGCGAGAACGGTAATAGCCACAATTGTTTCTGCAAAAAAACTGAAAGGCAAGCATCAAGTTGATGCAACTTTGCATCACCCGCATATCTGGACCAATCAGAAAAGCCTTTTACTGAATTTATATGATTCTAACAGATTCTGGTTAACAAAAACTAAAGGGTTAAGATCTTTAGAGCTAACGAAGAATGAGATTTTATGGCTATCTTAAATATCCGCGTTTTTGCCTATTTGTGTGTTGGGGCTCTACTTATTATATCTCCACTTTACTCGTTTGATCCTCTGCAAAATGTGGGCTTCTAATTAGCAAGATGTTTCCTCCTCTATCGTGCGACGACAATCATCGGAAACAAGATCTTAATAACAAAATGCTATAAATGAAGTTCGTAGTTTTACATACATATATATGCATCATATTAATAAAGGCTAGGGCAACCTATTTCAGAACTTATGTTACATCTTTTCTAACTAAAAATGAAATATATACTAATATAACTGCATCTATTTATGAAAAGTATATGTTTAATTAGATTTAAAAAGAAACGTGTGTACTAAAAATAAGCTAAATTTTATATATATATTGTGGCCTTATTTATATATCAACTAATAAATTTTACTAAAAATGATAAAACTCTGAAATAAATAGTATGAAGTAGAATATTATAGATCATTGAAAATTCTACAGCTCTAACAGAGATTAATGCTGAGAACCTAAAAGCATTCAATTTATTTGAATCATTATTCATAATCCATTGTTAGTATGATCTCTTACGTCATCATATCTCTGGCATTTCAACCAAGGCTCGATTGTGCGACGAAGATCTTATATACAAATTGATAAAATCGTAGATTGTTCATTCATTTCTGAGTGATTAATGTGAGTGCTTAGCTTCTCCTTTCTTTTGTGGCTCGAAAACGAACTAGTACTTGAGAGTGAAGAAACGGAAGAAAAAAAAGTGTTCTGGAGATAAGAATAGCAAAGACCCATTGTGTGTGCAAGCACTTCATTGAAAAAGAAGATTATCTGAAGAAGCCACTTTGTCAAGAGTGAATTTTTTAGCACTTAACGTGTTCAGCAGGAATTGTTCTTGTAAGTTTCTAGAAAAAGATGGTAAAAAATCCACAGGTACTAAATGGAAGGTTCTGACTCAGTACGTCTTAAAAGCCATTGATACACAAGGCGTCTCTGAAGAATACTGGATACGAAATATGTAGTTCTACAATAACAAAAGTATTGATTTTATGTGAATATTTTGTGGCAAAAGTTTCAAAAATATTCCTTAGTATGCACCAGTTCTAGTAAAATTATTTAGAATTGAAGCACAAATGGGTTTTTTTTTAAAGAAATTTTTTACAAAAAAAACAAAAAAAAAACTTTAATTTTTTTATTGACCGTGAAAAAATAAAATAGCACTAAATAAGCTACGTATGCCACGTATTATGTTTTACGTTTCACGTATTTACATATTGCGTTTCTGTCGACACCGTTGGCTGCATACTAGCATCTTTAACAAAACATGGATTTGTATCAACAATGATTCAAAGAAATACAACAGAACAGTTATTCAGACTTTAGTACTTGACTGAAATATTAAATTTTGGGTGATTTGCAACTCTCCCCAGCTAAGGTGTTTCAGTTTATAATTTTGTTTTTATTCCCTGATTTCTAATTAACCATGGCAATGGAAAAAATTTCTTTGTTTGAAATGCACTTAGAATTTTCAACTTTTCTTCATTACTGCCAACAAACAAATGATACATGCTATGATATTTCCATGATTTAATTAAGAAGAAATTGATTATATATTTCATACCATTATATTAAGCTATCTATCTCTCTAAATATATATACAAGAGAATAGCGATTCACTCATTAATCATGAGATTTCCGGAAACAATGGGCCAAGAGACTTGAAAATTGTCAAGTATGTTCTTTTGCTGTGCAAGAATCCACCAAAGAAGTGTTTCGTGGAAATCTATTCTCAAGGATTTGCAGTGATGTACTAGATAAACATCCCTATTTCTGAACTATTTTACCTACAGCCTTGAAATTTGACAGGCATGTTTCTTTATTGCGTAGAAATCTTCTAATAATAGGTTTCTGGAAATCGAGTCCTAAAAATTGAATGGGGAATGACCCAGACTTAATAAATAAAAGCTTGGAATTTGTCAGGTGTGTTTCTTTTGTTGAGTAGATATCCACGAGGAACAAGTTTCGTGGAAATCGACTTTCAAGTGGGAAAGTGTAGGTTACCATGATGTAAAAGTTTACTTACTTCCGTTTTATAAACTTAAGTCATGTTCTTCATAAACCAAAAGGCAAAGGCTGTAAGGATGTTTTTAAATACAATCGAAATCTTTTTGATAGGATTTACATATAACTTAGAAACAATGTATAGTCAAGCAGTATTCTTAAATAACTAGCGGAGTGTGAAAGTAACTTATAGTATATGTAAAGAGAGAGAGAGAAAGTGAAAGAGCACAGGATTTGAAATCATTTATGATAAACCTAGAGGTAAAAAAGGTTGTTTCAGCATAGCTGATGCATAAATTATTTCATGCTGAAGTATAAATTTAATGAAACCTCTAAAAATACAAAGAAAATAAAAGCATAAGTTACAGCTTTCAAAGAGTTGCAAGAAGTAAGCATAAAATAAATTTGATGTACTTTGTAAGAGCCCGCGTTAAACTGTCAAACTGACATTTTTCATGTGACAGCTACAAAGTTTCATTAATAAATAAAACAAGAAAGTCACCTGTATTCCCAATATTCAAAAGTATAAAAAAAATCTTAACCTCGAAAGAAAAAAGATATCAACATTTATTAACGTAATAATAAAATTATACAGATAGAAAGCTAGGTAAATATTAAAATTTTATTGATTTATTCTTAATTTTTCTAAATATTTCTTGCTTATATGCATGTTAAAAGTTAAAATATTGTAAAAATATTATAGAAAATAATATAAAAATATTTTACAAGGTAAATAGTTTATGGAATTAAAATACCGCTAAGAAAATTAAAATTTAATGAAAAGAACGTTCACAAAAAATACAGCTAATGTTACGCTTAATTACTCTGAAACAAGGGTAGTTTCATAATAGGATACCTAAACAATGGACTTCTTTCAGTACAGTTATACATAAAATATTAAATGAGGAAAAAATTAAATAGGGAATTTTTCTTAACATTTCTTTTTAAAAATATGTGTCTTATTACCTTCGATGTACTTCAATTAAATGTTTTTAATTTAGAGCCTCAAAAACTTTCATTTGTTTCCAAGGATACATACATGTATTCAGTGTCTTTGCTTCAGCGTTTTAATTAAATTTTATCTAATAAAAATAAAACTTATTTTTGATTTTAAATCCATATCTACCTCTTCGCTTTGGTGGTGAGTGATCTAATTGTCGGCTATACTTAACTCTGTACAAGTAAGTTGAGTATTTTAGAAACATCAAAATTTTTTGAGAGAAAAGCATCAATATTTAACAACAATAACATCAATATTTTACACACACACACAGATATGTACAGTTGAATATCAAAACAATGGAAACATCTATGAATAAAAGAGACTTTTTAACGTGCTTCATAAGCAACAAAGTATAATAATAGTTATCATTGTTTTATAAATAAAAATGTATATACTCTGATAGAATCTATTAGCTTTATTGAAGTTCTGGGAATTTTTTTAAAAGCGTAAAATGTCGGACCTCTCAGATTTTTATAGAAGCCAATTTGTAGAAGTCCGTCTAACTGAAGCGGTATTACCGAAACATCCCAACTCTTAGGCGTTTCTAATGGTATGGTGTATAAAGTCATGCCAACATACACACAGGGTGGCAAGACAAACTCGGTAAAGAAAAATAGTGGATTTAAACAGGAGCTCAGAGAAAGAGACAGACCGGTATTGGTGGATTGTAATGTATAAAAAGCAAACAACTGCAGCAAAAGTAATATCAGAGCTCAATTAGCATCTGGATTCCCCTGGGTCAATGATTACAGTTAAAAGGCACCTTCATAAACAGAACATGTACGGCGTAGCAGCAATTCCCCAGACACTTGCCATGGATGTTAACGCCAAACGTCGTCTACAGTGGTGTCACATTCACAAAACCTGTTCAATTGATAAGTGGAAGACAGTAATATGGTTTGACAAATT
>BMAV01009759.1:1058773-1097531 GCA_019973955.1 Trichonephila inaurata madagascariensis
TATTAGATAAAAATATTTGACTATGAGCATTAGCTACATAATTACAGGATCTTAAAAAAGACCCAAAATACAAATGTCAAAATTCTAACATACATAGGCGCAATGCAGCCACAAAAATATATATATATATATAGTCTAATCACTTAAATATAAGGAATTAAAATCTTAAAATGAAGAAAAAATGCAAATTATCTGATAGTTAATTTTCTAAATTGAAAAACAACACATAAAAGTTAAAGTCTTAGTACTTTAAAATAATATTAGTATTTTTCCTCAAATTATATTTTATAACTGAATATATGGTTTTTCAGTACCATAATTGGCATAACTTTCATTTGATGTGTGTTACCGTCAATCTTTTTTAAATATATTATTAATACTTTATGCAAAAAAGAAAATTTTTATCCACAATAATATAAAGTTTTATCTATTCTTTAATTATGATTAATGGTAATTAGAAATACTCAAAAATTCAAAAAATTCGGAGACAATTAGAGTAAAAGAGTTTGTATTCTTTCTCAACTCAGATTAGCTCTGAAAATTTAGAATAAGTTCTTTTTTTCAGAAAAATGAAGATGAAAAATTGTCTTTTTTACTACTTCAACGTCAGCATTCACATTTGCTCGTTGGGTAATCTAGTTCCAATCATTCTGTTATTTGTCACTTTAAGCACGAACTGCACGTTGCGTGCCAGAGCATTCCGTAATTATAATGAACAGTGCCACCCGTTCCTGGATTAAGATTAATGATCTATCTATTTTTCCATATTCAATAGATAAAAAGTTCATCTCTTAAACTTTGTCGAACATTTTTCTTAATCCAATTTGACACCTCGCAATTCTTTTGCTTTCTTGTGTTTTTTTTTTTGTTTTTTTTTTTTTTTTTTTTTGCATAGTTTACTATTGAAATAAAACTGAAGAAGTAGTATAACCATAATTTAAACTAGTACTTAAAAATATGTATCTAAAACATTTACGAAATAAAGGATCTTTTAAATGAGTAACAAAGTTTTATGAAACAGCACTTCTTCAGAATGATTTCTTTAGAAGGATGTGCACTTTAGCGTTAGGGGAAAATTTATTTTATTGCGTTATACATGAATTTGACTTTATCCCTGTAGCTTAACCCTTAACTTCCCACTGTTGCATTTCTGCAACATATGATTTATTTTAGTTTAACGGACTTAATATTTTGTTTAATTACCGGCAAATCACTTATCTGAGAAAGAAAGATTAATGCAACGAAATACATGCTAATTTTGTCACTAAATGGAAGTAAATTTTTTAAAGAAATCACAACAATTATAAAAAACCCTGATGCCTCAAGAGAAGTGTTTTTGCTATAAAAAGAATCCGTTATATTTTATTATTCTTCTTGTTTATTGACGAAATAAATTACCAGGTAAGAAATTCAAACATTTTATATTCATTTAAAAGTAATTTTGATTTTCTAATGGAAAAAGTTCGAAAGAAATTTGATTTTAATTATATGTTGCAGGTCTGCAACATTGGTCTTTGGTTGCCATTTGGACATGGCCAAAAGCTGTATACTAACCCAAGATGAAATTGATAGATATATGAATAATTCGGACGAATTAAGTGAGGATGGTCTTGAATATTCTGATGATGATGTTGATTTTTACCTGATTGTGAGTGTCATCTAATGAAGATTCGGATAGCGACTGTGCAAAAAATAGTGTTGGTTCACAAAATACGATTCAGAATATAAAAAAATCCGATGATGATAGTAAATTAGATAGAAATATTTCAATCAGAGAACCTTTTTTAAATTTAACTTGTAAGAATTATAAAACATTGTCAAAGAATATTTTATGTAAAGATCAAAACATTTCATTGAATGAAGAAGTAATAAAATTCCATGGAGATGTCATGCTCCCAAGATAAATTATGCATTTGGACACTCCATACCAATTTTTAAATATTTATGGACGGACGAGATCTTAAGTAACATTTATGAAGAGAGCAAACGATATATGCTATTCAAAAGAATCCAAGTAAGGCTTTGACTATATCAGAGAGTGAAATAAATCAACATTTGGGTATTTGTATTTATGTATCTCTAGTTCACCTGCCAAACTATAGAGCATACTGGTCAGAAGAGCTTGGATTTGATCGAATTAAAGAAACAATGCCTCTTAAGAAATTTGAAACTATTAGGACAGTATCTCCATTTTAATGTGATAATGATAAACATCTACCAAGAGATCATCCTAACCATAATAGGCTACATAAAATTAGACCTTTTTATGATGAGCTAAATAAAGATTTTGCTGAAGTTTCTTTAGAAATGCATCTATCGATCGATGAGCACATATATGCTCAACTAAAGTAAGACATTATATGAAGCAATACTTACCAATGAAGCCACATAAATAGGGATTTAAATTTTTTGTACTTTGTGGGATATCAGGTTTTGCCTATAAATTAGAGTTATATTAAGGCCAAGAAAATAGTGAAAAGTTTAGGCAGGAAACCAGATTTAGGTGCTAGTGTCGTAATACGATTAGCAAGAATTATAAGTCGTAATAAAAATTATACACTCTACTTTCATAATTATTTCCAAACTGCAAGATCTACAATCAAAGTGAGTGCGATAAGTGCAAAGTAGGACTTTGTTACAACAAAGTCAATAACTGCTTTAAAATTTTTCGTTGTATGTAAGGCTAAAGTGTGTGTGTAATTTATGACAATGAATAATAAAATCCTCATATAAAAAAAAAAGTTTTGTAAATTACAGCACTACAGCACAATGTTGCACTTCTGCAACAAACAAAAAAATGACTGAAATTCCATTTAAAACTGTTTAATTTTATATATATATATATTTCCCTTTTATTATTACTTGAAAACTAGCTGATATAATTTTTTCATAGAAATTTAAAAAATTGCAAGTTAAGGGTTAAGCATACAAATTTAATACAATAATTTTAGAATTATTGGACTTAACTCTAACTTTTTGAATATGAAATATATTATGCAAAAACGTTTAAATACATTTGTATTCATGCTACAGAATTTGTTTGCTAAATTTGAACTGTCAATATATAAATCTTATATATACACAAGACATCCCAAAAATGGAGGATAAACCCTTAACAGCCAGATTCTTTATTACGATCTATAGATTACGAGAAAAATACGGTAAACGAAAATGCTTGGTGCATGATGGTTCATGATGGAGCTCCGGCGTATTTCTGTGCTACTTTAACTGATTCGCTCGATACGATACGGCATAATTTGATTACTAGATAAGATAGATACTAGATAGTCTGGTTTTATGGCCACCATGGTCACCAGATCTCACACCGTGGGACTTATTTCCCTATGGGGCAATCTCAAAGAATTGGTATATAGAGACATAGTGACTGTATAAATGGAAGTTGCTCGTCCGCAAGCTACTTATATTTTGGTTGACACCACACTTCTGCGACGATTGCACTTATAAATTCCACGAAGGGCTCAAGCCTGCCTTGATATGCACAGTGGACGCTTTGAACATCTGCCTACATAAAAATTTACAGATACTGCAGTCGATGTATCTAATACAGATGTGACGTCATACGTTGTTTTTCATATTTTTCTCATAAACTATGGGTTGTACTGGTAAAGTTTCTTAGTCAATTTTCATGTACTTCTAATGAGAAATCTGGCTGTGCCGAGTACGAGAGCTATTTTTGCGACACCCTTTATATTCTGTCACCGCGGTAGTCTAGTGGTTATTGTCACGAACTCCTGGTCGAGTGTCTTGGGTTCAAGTGCTGGTACCACAGAAGACATGCAGTGTAGAGAGGACCCTGCACGTTGAATCTGTCAAGGGTCAATTTTCTCCATTAGTGTGGTAGTTATGAGAGAGAGGTGCTAGCTCAGGTGTCTTCCTTGGCACTTGATTGATATCCGTCTCCAAAACCACTCTTGTTGCTTATAGTGCGAGATTAATACAACTCTCACACTCACTCATATATATATACATGAATATATATACACTTAATTGCCACTGGATTAGGGATAGCACGGGCTATGCAAATTGTGTAGCGCTGCGCATCAATTATGCGCAAGTGTGGGCGCTGTGGTAACTGCATATATGGCATGTACAGTCGTTGTTCTGAATTAGTTGTTGGAATTGCCAGATGGGTAAATTGCCTTATTTAGACACCTTCGTTTGCGGGCAAAATTGACCCATGGGCCATTTAATTTCCAAAATCGTCAGACAGCTAGGATTTTCATGGACGACTGTGTCAAGAGTATACCAAGAATACATGGATGGTGGAAGAAAAAACTAGCAATCGGGAAAACTGCAAAGGACAATTAGCCTTGACAGTGTGTTGTGAGACACGGCTCAAAAGTATTGTACGTAGCCAGCGAAGCCAAACCTTAGCTCACATTACCACCCAGTTGAATGGCGGTGTCAGTCGTTCAGCCAGTAAACGGACTGTGCAATGCTCACTTTCACCGTATGGGTATCGAGAGCTGTCGATCTACGAGAGTACCACTGCTTAATGCTCGTCATAGGCCGCATGGCTTACCTGGGATAGAGAGCACAGAGAATGGAGTACAGAAGAAAAGGAAACGAGTAGCATGGAGTGATGAGTCTCGATTCCGACTACTTAACGCCGACGGGAGGCTGAGAATATGGCGTCAGGGTCATGAAGCCAGAGATTCTGCATACCACGTTGGATTTGTACAAGGGCATGTTGGCGCAATCATGGTCCGGGGTGTTTTTTCATGAAACTGTTTGGGATCTTGGGTGAGTGTACCAACCACCCTCAATGCAATTCGGTACGTTGAGTTGCTGGGTGATCACCTCCATATGCTTTTGTTGTTCTGTTATCCTAACGGTAATGGAGTCTTTCAGCAAGACAACTGTACCTCTCACAAGCCCCGGTTGGCCCGCGTAACTCTTAATCGGAAGTTAAGGCATTAATTATAAACCGTACAATAGATCGAGATAAGAGTTAATTTTTGTATAAAATTTTATATATGACAAGCCCATGGGGTCACACGTAATTATTAAACTTGTTCTTAACTTAGTAATTAATTATAAAATACATTGTGCAGTACTGTGATACATTTATAAGTACATTACATCAGTGTAAATGTGTATTTTATTTTTTATTATGTAAATATTTATTTTATTTGTTTACTTTCAGTAAATTAATTAATCTTCTAAAGAATCTTTTGTTTTTAACTTTTCAATATGCTCGCGCCCCTCTTGTAGAGTTATTACGCCCCCCTAGGGGTATGCCCCACAGTTTCAGAAACACTGCCGTAGAACGTTTCCAGAAACTTGGTGAATCTATGCCTCGTCATGGGGCATCCGTGATCAAAGTCAGAGGGGGCCCAACTCGTTACGAGGTCGTAATCCCTAATTCAGTTGCACTTCCGTGTATCTTAGTGGTTTGTTTAATTGTAAAATAAATATCCAGGTGGCGCCACGAATTTTCCTTCTCGAATAGTCGTCTCAATAGTATCCGTCATTTTACGTCATTTCGCGTTGGGAGCTTATAGTGGAAGGTTGAATTTTCGATCTCCAGTATTTTTTTACACGTAAGTGTTTTGTTTTTTTTAATTTTATTATTATTATTCCTCTCTTTGAGACATTCATTATTGTTCTCTTTTCTTAGCTTCATTTTAATATATTAGCAGTTTTTCTTCCACGTGTTGTATTAGGCTTAACTTTTCAACTTGGGTTTTTTTTCCCTATTATGTCAAAAGTTTCTGCTGTACGAGGCAGGTGGATCCATAAAGCATTGCTAACCCTAATTCACTGGCCTAATTCAGCGACAGCTTTAGAAATCATAATAGGCATCCAGTTTAGTCCAAAGACTTTTTTTTGTATCCACATTTGTTGTGTCTGGTGAATTCCAATTTCTTCCTGCTTTAGCACTGTAGATTCTAGTACTTCATCACTTTTATTTTATATTACTATGTATATATATATATGTACATAATTTTAAAAAATTATAAACACATCGTAGTAATTCAGTTTTTTGTAGTGCTGGATACAATTCTAATGTGAATAAAATGCTTTACTTTAAAATATAATTTTTTCTGTAGTCTATTTACTTTGTTTAGTATGATACAACACACTATAGACGAACGCTGGGGGCTGTTATATTCCAAATACATGTTATAAAGTTTAGTTTATTTTAGTTTTTCCTTTTAAATGTTTTAGACATTGAATCCTGAATGGTACTCTTTTTTGTCCCAGTTTGTTTATTAGATACATTGTTGCAGTTTATATTCCATATATATGCATTTATGTTAAGATATTATTTTACTTCAATTTTATTTATCATTGTTTCATGGTATATATTTATTTTTGCTAGTTATTCAAATACTGTATTTATATTTATATATTTAAGCTTTTATTTTTGGCGGAATTCCTTCAGTTTATGGGAGTAATTAAGTCATAACAAATATGTCAAACATTCCTTTTAAAGCAATTATAATTTATTACTGTAAAATTGGATTTTTTTCTTCATTGTTCAGTTATGTTTTCAAAACCAGAGAGACATTTTTAATTAACCATATAATTATATTTTTCTCCATTTCGAGCAGTTATACAGAATGCATGAAACAATTCACTAAAAAAAATTAAAGATTCTCGAAAACTAAAAGACCTATGTAACGTTGGATAAGATATTTCCCATTAAAAAATACATTTTATCAAAATGGAGTTTGTACCTTAAGAATCAAAATGAAACGAAATTAAAATTACTTCCTTTCTTTTTAAACAAATATTTCAGTATGGCATTATTTTTAATTTGAACATTTATCATGATACTTAAATTCATAAGTGGTATTTTTATACACTGGGTATTTCAAAAAGGAATTTTTTCTTTTTCAAAATGTTTGCATATTTCTCACTAAATAAAACTTGAATAATTTTAAAAATGTTTTCTTCAGTTAGGTTGATATCGTTTGAAAGAAATGACACGTAAGACATTAAAAGAAATTTTATAATATGTATGTATATAGATATAACCTATAAATTTCAATAAAAACTATACACATTAAAACGTTTCCATATTCTTAGTTCCCTTAAATAAAATTTATATAAGACCTGTAACAAATTATTTCGCTCCAGAAATAGTTATTTCAGATTGAATAAATCTCATACACATTTCTATAAATTAAAATTACAGTAATGTAATTCTACATAAAAAAATATAAATTCATATTAATGAATAAATAATCTTAGTGACCGTTGAAATTTTAATTATTTTCTTCTCCCAAAGTAGTTTTTGATTAAAATTTTTATTTCAAAAAATTTATTTAAAATTTTTATTTATTTTTTATAGGGATTTTTTAGAAATGAAAGAAAGTTAATGATGCGTAAAAATGAATTTACTAATGATTCATTCGTACTTGAGACAAAAATCATAAGCAACCATTGAATTTTGAATTCTAGCTGATTAATTTCTAAGCAATCACATAAAATTTGATTTCAGTTATAAAATATCAAGATCGATGCAATAAAATACCCGTTTTGTATGTTAAATATACATGATTAAGGCGGATAGTACCTTTGGGCATCATAAAAAATCAATTTTTCATAATCATATTTAAATGTTAATATAAAATGTTAAGAAAGTTTTTAAGTAAACCGTTTTGAAATCTGACTAATAACGCTTGGAGAAAAAAAAAATAAATAACGGTAGAAACATGACTTTAAATAAAGAAGGTAAGAAACAGAATATATATTTATTTCTGCTTGGATTTGGTTAATTAATAACTAGATTTATTAACATAACACTTCCCTTCGGAGTAACATGAGTGATATTGGTGACCAGCCTTGTTATTTTAATCAGGGTGTGGTCATGCGAGGTACAGAGTCACTCCAGACTCACAAAATCCTTAATTCTGGGAAACTGTTTGATACCAATGACTTTGTCAGTATTCTCCTATATTACAGTGTTTATGGAAACTAAAATGTATTTGTCACATCCTTCTATCTTTTTTGGAAGTGGCAAATGTTTTTTACAATCTTAAGTTAAAAAACTGAGTTCTCCGTGCGACCACTTTTAAAAAAATTGTTCTTTTTGCTCAATAAGAATGTCATAAAATCTGTTTAAAATAAAAATAAATAATAAACGCAGGAAGTTGCTTAAGGTACCTAACTACGTTCGGAACCGTGATTTTGCAAAAGCGTATAAATTGATAATATTTATGATATTTAGTGTCACTTAGATTAGATGCTGTGCATAAAACTGTTTTAAAAATAGTATTACAATAAAAAAATTACATAAGTACAATATTTCGGCTAAAAATTAACTTAGAATAAACTTTTTTCTCAAAATGTTCTCCTTTTGTGAAAAATGCTTCTATTATAATAATATTTTGCCTGTATATAGTTCAGACCTCTGTACATAGGCTCAACTAGAATTTTTGAAATATACAACTTAGAAGTGGGTTTATCCGTGTCTTACGACAACAGAGGGGAGAAATTTTAAGAAAAAAACTCCGATAATTATTTCAAATGATTGTGACTCTAAAAATAATGTGAATTTTTTAAATGTCATAGTTGAGCCTCTGTACAGAGGTCTGAGCAATAAACAGGCAAAATATTATTAGAATAGAAGCATTTTTCACGAAAGGAGAACATTTTGAAAAAAGGTTATTCTAAGTTAATTTTTAGGTCCTTAAAACAATTTTATACATGTACTCTAATCTAAGTAACACTAAATATCATTAAAACTATCCATTTATGTGTCTTTTTAAAATCACGGTTTCGAACGTAGTCGGATACCTTAAAAATTAATTTTAAATTACTCTGTATACTACATTTTTTATTTATATTTATTTCCCTACATTTTCGTCTTAAGCCAGCCGTTACATAAGTAAAATAATCCCATCAACAAAACCCCAACAAATTAGACTTCCTATTTCATCTCCTGTGTCCTATTTTCAACAACGAAATCTTCTGTTGAAACATAATGCAAATACCTCCAATTGATTTCCAAAATTGACATTTGAATTCAGCCTCCACTAGGAAAAAATTGCCCCATCTCTGAGGTATAAATTTGCAGCGTCGTTATATCTGAGAAAATTTTCGTAGAGAAGGGAATTTCTAAGTTGAATAATTCACGATTTACCTTGAAAAAAATGACGGAGACCCATTCCTGATTCGGTTTTCTCTTTCATCGATTTTTGGTTTCTTACGGGTTGAATTCGGTCAATGGCAGATCACGTTTAATAGAAGGAGCATTCGTTATGTGAGGCTTAGGATACCATAACGAGATCTCCAGGGTCCCTACTTCAAATTCTAAGCCCTGAAACCCAATTAGTATATCCAGCGACGATGTCTTTGTGCCCCTTTGGCTGTCTTCCGGCCTTTTTTCTGTCATATCCATCTGAACAAAGCGAACAGAGGGAAAGCCCAGATAAGGAATAATTCAACCAAAAATATCTCTAACTTTTTGTAGAATTCTTTGGTTTATTTTGCTTCAAAAAATTTATTGATCTTGGAAACATGATCAGTACAATATTCAATGTGTAAAATATTATTATGTTTGTTAAATTTACTTTAAATTTTAGTCTCAAATTTCAGAAAATTTTGAATTTCAAATTTTGGTTTGAAATAGATCATTTAACATGTTGTGTCCGAAATATTCAGAATTTTTGATCCTCAGTGTTAACCAGTGGAGCTGCATGCAAATGCTCTTATATGTAATTTGTTTAAATATATAAATTTCAATTTTCTTCTGATGAAGAATTATTTCTTTTAAGCCTAAGAACGTGCAAAATGCATTTAGGTACAAAAGTTTAAAAAAAAATGCTGGATAAATATCAGTGAAGTGAAAAAAAATGGATTTTTCCATAATTACTGCAATATATTGTATGTGTGAAGCTTTTTGAATGATATAACTTTTAAATACGTTGTATTTTGCATTCTTTTGCATTGCATCTAGACATTCTGTTTAATGAAATTTAATGGAAAGAAACAGACATTCAGAAAGTAATACTACTTCCCACTATCAATTAGTTTCAGATGTGTTTTAGTAGTTGAACTCAGCTTTTGCTTCTGTTCATGCGAACTTTTGATGGAGTTGTTTGAGATATGTTTCTCTTTTGATGGAGTTGTTTGAGAAACGTTTCTCTTTTGAAATTAATTTGATGCTATGAAAAATTTTAATGAAGAATAGTTAAGCATGTGATATGGTCGATCTTCGTTGGTCATATCGTGGGGTTTCAGCGTAAGTTAGAGGTGTGGGATTCTTGAAATGATGAGACATTTTAGAATTCTTAATATGACTTTTATTAAGAATTTAACATAAATTACTTATATATCGAACAAACTTATATTAAGTGAGGATATACCAAAACACGTAGCCGTAATTAACACAGATCGCGCAATTGGATCACTTATCTATATAACTATACTATATCCGCCTACTCTCAATCTTAATATATTCGCATTCAGAATATAATCTACCTACCTTGATTTCTAAGCAACGTCCAATACACTTCAGATATTCATCTAAGCTGGCGTACAATGGTATGTACCTTGGATGAATGGCGAGATTTTCGTGATTCTTAGGTAAGCCGTCAATTTACACTTCTATCTTTTCTGAACTGAATTTTCTCTAAATTGCCATCGCGCTTACTAAAACTTCTATCCTTTTAAAGGTTATCTTATTTGCATCTATCCTTCGTTTCACTTCTTGGATTTGGGTTGGAAAAGATTTGCCATTAATCGTGGCCGTCAAAGAACACAGAGGTTATGTTAGAGAAAGGACGCGTGAGACGTTACAATCATACATAGCTAAAATGATATATTCATTCACAAAGTACTGTCATATTGATAGCAGTTTTGAAATCCCTTATATAGCGATTCTCTTGTTTCTCTAAATTTCTAGGAAAATTACTTTTCATATTAAAAGAAAAATGAAAAAAAAAAACATTATGATTCTTTTATTTATTTGGGCAATATCAACATTTTTTTAAAAAATTTTATATGTATACACTTATTTGCATTGCTTTAACAAAGAGAAAAGATGAAAAAATAAGATTTAGAGATAAAAAGATTATATACAAAGATTTTAACTGAAAAAAGTACAAGCTAAACATTTGTAGAGAAGTTTCTTGTGCAAGCTTACACACATGTGAATAATTTTTTTTTCTTTTTATTTATTTAAACTATTTTCCCCAAAACAAAATTAATGAAATTTATGTCAGCTTTATTAAAGGTTTTTACACTAAAACGTAATATACCGAGTTTACTAAACTGTTAATTGTTTTTATTAAAATAATATCATTAAAATCAAGCTTGTCTCAGCCTTTCCTTATGCAGTATCTTTTGTGTATATTATTTTAGTGTTATTATTATTATTATTATTATTATTACAGCTTCCTTCATTGTTAAACTTCACATGCACATACAAATTTATAAACAAAAAATTCATTTAAAAATCTTACAGAATCTTTAAGAAGTAAATCTCTCTTAAATAATTCCTTGGAAGATTACAGGAGTAAAAATGAACTTCTGTACTTGTATTCTAAAATATAAAATGTCAATTAATCGCAAGAGGGATAAATCAATATCCGTTTGATTTTGATAGGTTTTTACAAATATATACTTATTCACTGTTTTTATTTCTTTCTAGTATAACAGTCATTTTTGTTTTATTAACTCTTGAATTTTTTATTTATTCTACTCAATACTCTAACTTTATTGTTGAAATCCTGAAAATGGTGAAAGCAAAATGCATTCAAACATATAAACACTTTACAAAGTTATTTTTATTTTTATTTTCATTCATATAAATTAAATAAAAAAATTATGTCATGGCCTATAACTTATTTAAAATAAAAAAGCCTGTAACATTGTATTAATAGTATCACTCGATAATTATTTTCGTAAACTGAAATTTATCTATGTTATTAAAAAATACAATTCTTTCAAATTAATATATCTGATAGGTGATTTCATAACAATTATTATCTTCATATTCGCTTTGAAATCATACAGATATGCTTTTTTTCCTATGTAAATTCTTCATATTAAAAAATAAGGACAACTATTGCTTAAAACCATGACTGAAATTTCATTTTATGACACACATTTTATATTATCACTAACAATTCATTTATTTTTAACACTGATTCCGTAATCCTATCAAATACTTGCATTCAGTCCATTAAATAATTTAGCATTTTTGAATTTAATCTCCACCACTACTTATAAAGAGAATTTTATTTCTCATGTAAAAAGTATATTTTAAACATATTCTCTGAATTTTGCATACGCCTTCTTAAATAGTTTAACATTTATTTAATTAAAATTACTTAACATTCTCGTTTACTAAGAATAAGAATATTTGAAAATTTTTAAATCTAAGCACAATGTCAGAGAACCCTTTAAAATTACTTTCTAATTACTGCAGAAACGATTTTTTTTCCCTCAAACTTTCACTTAAAAATAAAACTACATTATACTTACAATCCAAAGGTTCTAAATATCCTCCAAACTATGAAAATAAATCAAGGAAATTTTACCACACTAAGCAACCATCAGACAATGAGTGCTCTGCTCATTGTCTACCCATTACATAAACAGGAGTAATGACTCCAATCCCTTTATTCAACTTCGTTATTATAACTGAAGCCTTATAAAAGTGTGATTCATTACCCACTTAGTACGCATTCAAAGCACACCTTTTCAATACACGATGACCACTGGTGCAGCATTTAAAACACCAGACAACCCCCAGTCATTCTCTTATTAGGAAGATAATAAGTCTCGCAAAACAGCTCAGAAAAGCACTAAATTGGGCATCCATATTTACAGTAGAGGCTGAATAAGACCCAGAAATACGTGATTAAGGATCTCCTCACGTTTCGTACTTAAACACGATATATCAACCACCGCCTCTCACTTGAAAATTATCTCCCCACCGCTCAGCTAAACACCATTCTATCTTATGTTGAAATCGTTCAATCTGTACAAGTGCTGACTAAGAGTGAGACAAAAATTTATTTTACTTTAATGAGCTAAAGGACACGAAAGAGGTGTCGCTATTACCGCATATTAATCGTCCTCTTTCACCTGTTAACCCAAAACGACTCGTTGCACTCAATTTTACTCTCTCGCAGAAGAACTTAATTGAGTTTGCCGTCCCTAAAAAAATAAACCTCTTATCTGATTCTCACATTTAATAAGCCTTAATGAACTCTCATGAATTTTATTTAGATTCCGTGAAAATTATAGGAGGATGAATATATTTTGTTGTTTTTAGAAAAACATCACTGCTGTGTGAGGGGCCGACAAACAACTTCACTGTTAATTTCTTTTGATTTTGCTGCTAGTAGGAATAAGGAATTTTAAGAAACGAGTTCGTTTCTAGAATTAAAATATTTTTAACCTCTTAAAGCACACTTATTTTGAAAAAAAAACCGGCAAAATAAAATCAATTTTTTTTATGTAAAAGAAACTCATTTTAGAACCTTATATTTCCGCCAAAAATAAAAATAAAATAAAATAAATCAATCAAATTTTTTATTTAAATTTTGGATTTTGATCCACATTGCAGATATGAGCCGAATGCTGCAATGTTGCGCGTATATCGACTTTTTTTTTATCTTTCTTTACAAATAGCTATTTCAAAAACACATATTTTTACCAGTAAAAGTATTTATTTTTATACTTTTTCAACAGAAATAATAATAATTGTAGTATTTAAAAAAAACTATTAATAATAAGAAGTAAGTTAATAAAATTTTCTATAACTATTATGATTATATAAGAAATGGTATTATAATTAGATAAAATATTGTATTATTAACTTTATTCTACATATAGTTTTACATAATTGAAAAGTACTCATTTTCTTATTAATTATCATATATCCTGGGGCACTTAGTCATAATCACTGCATAATGTATTATAAAAACTATACTACTTAAACAGTTTAATTAAATTAGATATTTAATCTCTGTTATCAAGTACATATGCTAGATGTACATAAAATTAGAAAAAAACAGTTAATTTTTCTATCGAAGGAAACTACAAGAATATTTCTCTTTAGCAGCCAAATAAAATATCCCTGCTGCTCGGTCTTAGCTAATAATGAATGAATGAATATGTATGATTAATAATTCAACTAATTATGCTCGCATTCGATAATTTCCATCATTTCCAGGAACCTACATCTCGCGTTAACTCTTTTCGCTTCCAAGTCCAAAGCTAATGTCATTAGAATATTGCGGTTGTTTTCTTTAGGATTTCCTCCATAATTAAACAATATCATATATATATATATATATGAATTGTCTTTACAGCATAAAATGGTTTGAAATACAGAATTATTTGAAACAAAGTAAACATATGAAGTTATTCAGAAAGAGAAAAATCAATAAACAGTGTTTAGATTTGATTAAAATTTCAACCAGAAGTTAGAAGTGAATTTCGGTAGATTTTTCTAGATACTCTACTAAAGCTATGCAAATAATCTTAGTAATACATCAATATGAATTATTACTAATGTCAGAGTGATAGTATCAAAGAATATGTGTAAAAATTTTATATTTATACAAACCTATCTCTTATCTGTTATACACGTTTTATAAATATTAAAAATATTTTAAATTAATTAAATATCTCTTGATAAAGATGAATAACATTTTTCTAACGCAAAAGTATGTTTTACTTTCATATATGATTTTTATTTGTATCTTTCGGATTTAATTGCTAGCATAATTTAAAATTACATTATATTTAAATTTAATTTAAGAAATATATGTATTGTATTCACTCTCATGAATTATTATGCTTGTATTTATATACATGATCTTTATGACAAGAAAATTCTTCTCAAAAATAAACACTCCTAAGCAATTATTTTATGCATGATATGTCTGTATGTCAATATATTTATCTGACACTTGAGATTGACAGTTTTATATTTCGTAAGAAAATTTTTACTTCTTCAAAGAATTATAAGCAAATTAAAAATGAATTGATTTGATTGATATATGTATTGTAATGTATTGCTTTGACTGCATTGAAATGCGATCATGCTTTATAACATTAAGTGGTACAAAAAAATAGGTTCCTATTCTAAAAGTTATAAACCATTATATTTCCATTTTACACAAATACAGATGATTCTAATTAATCAGCAATTCATCTTAATAATCACATTTAAACTAACTCATTTATAATTAGTAACACATTCATGACCATTATACTTGCAAATGATGTATGTTTATCCTCTAAAGAAAAATGCGCAGCGGTTTTTAAATAAGTGCAATAATATTCCAATACTCCCAGTATTGAAGTGCAAAAATATTCCAAAGTTACCTGATTGCGTGTACCTTCAAATCAATTAAAACTGAAAATAATTTGGTTAGAATAGAGTTTGATAACAGTATGTATTTTATAAAAAATTCTTAAAAGAACTAATCTAATGTAACGATGTACCACTTTTCTAAGGCAACGTGGAAAATTATGCTAACATTTTCTCTTTTAATTTTTTATTTTAAAAGTCTAAGAGATGAAGATCATCGCATGTTATTTTCATTTCAGAACTTTCCATTCCAAATACGATAGGTGGATGGACTGTAAAACTAGCTCATTATTTTTTAACTGAAATTTCACTTGTTAGCTAAATTCTCTCTTCCTCTATTTCCCTCTTTATTTACATATGTGTGTGCAACAGCAACATTTTAGCAGAAATATTATGATGAAAACTTCCTTTTATTTGAATTATGCAGAAATATAGGCTGTGCAAATGCATAAATTTTGAAATTCAATCTTGATTTTGCACAAATGATAGATCACGGTTATATGAAGGGAAAAAATAGGCTACTAGTTGAAACCTATCATTGCCGAAAAGATGTTCTATAATATAGAGACTAGGAGAAAAATAATTAAAAAAATAATTTCAAAGTTTAATACAACCACATAGGGTTTGAATTTTCGAAAGAAAATTAAAAAGGCTTTTAGTATGGGTTTGATGATCTAATTTTCAAAATAATTATTTTCCTATAAACTGAACACT
This sequence comes from Trichonephila inaurata madagascariensis, assembly GCA_019973955.1. Classification (NCBI taxonomy): domain Eukaryota; kingdom Metazoa; phylum Arthropoda; class Arachnida; order Araneae; family Nephilidae; genus Trichonephila; species Trichonephila inaurata. The sequence goes on from BMAV01009759.1 coordinate 1,074,795, forward strand.
GAGTACAATATGCATATTGTAATATTTCAAAACCCAGCTCTCTCTTCCTGCACCGCCAAATCAGTCCAATCCAAGCCTTTTTTTTATTATTTTCCTTCTTCTTCTTCTGCTTTATCGTGCACTGTAATTTAAACTGCTGGATTTTTTTTTTTTTGTTGTTAAATTTAATACTTAAGAATCTGTTAAATGTATTTGGTGTTTTTCTTGTAATTATTTAGTGTGTTTCCTCTCGCAATAAATGTTAAAAAGTTCTAAAATGCACGTTTCATTATAACAAAACTTACTTTGATTTATTACCGTAAGAAAGCTCAAATATGTAGGCAGTACTTTTAGTGGCAGTACTTAACATAATTTTTTTTATTTTACTTTTCCCTTTTATATGCCATAGAGAACCTTTTCCTTATAGTTAGGCTTTGAAATTCTCAAAAAAAAAATCGATCAACTTTACTGCAAAGTATTTCTTTAATTTTTTTTATTTTTTATTTTTACCTTAAAAAAGTACTTTTCAGTAGGTTTTTCTTTTAAAAACTATAGATGTTCTACATATAGGATATATTTTTCACCGATTTTCATTTTATTTTAATGATTCGCAAACAGCATTACAGCAACTAAATTGAATGTTTTATTAATATAAAAATGATTATATATGAAGTATAAATGTTAAATTTGAATTAGGAATTTTTATTCCAGTATAAAAATATAATAAACTTCAATTTCTTAGAAAGAAGATAAATATTACTTAGCATAAGAAATAAAAAATCTACTTATTGTGAAAAAAAAAAACAAATCATACGAAGCAAATTCTTAGACATTTTAAAATCTTTATTCCTCAATAACCTTTATTTTTGTACTTCTTATTTAAACAACAACGACATATCTTTCTTTGTATTTTATTGGACTAAATTTCAAGATAAAACTTTAGGAAATAATTTATGCAAGAAGTCAACATCATTACAACCTCATTTTCCTTTGAACCTGTGTTTACAGAACAAAGAGCTTGAAAGATATGAAGATGTGGGCTTATTCATTAAGCAATAATATTCCTTAAAGCAAAGCAAACAGTGTAAAAGAAAGTTTATAGTCTTAGATAAATATCATTTAGAGCACTGAAGGAATAAGCTGGTAAAATTATTAAAATAAAAATACATTTTTCCAACGCATATAAGTAATGGAAGTAACACAGATTTATTTCTAAGATATCATATAAAAGCAATTAATTTAATCCTAAAATACTCTTTTTATATGTCTTATAATTTCGGATCTTTTTTTTTTGTGTCTCTTTCTCTCTGAAAGAGTACAAAGAGCAGAAAAATTAATTTACGTTTCGGGGGTAGAAGATTAGATTTTTACGTTTGATATTCAGTACTAGAACTCTTCCAGATTCTTCATAGATGATAGAAAATCCCAGAAAAATAACTCTCAATGTCTGGAACAAAATTGACTGAATATAACAAAGGAAACAACAATAAAATCTCTTGAAGAAAAATTAATTACTTTCAGAAATTACTTACTAGGATTCGATCCTAAATGAACGAATGAATCTTCAGCTCATGGATGGATGAGTACTAAGAAAAACCAAAAGAAGTAATCAAGTAACAGGAGAAAGGTTATATAGGATTTGTAATGTTCTGATTAAATTTATAAATAGTGCTTAGAATTGAAATTTATATTTTTAAATCTTTGCTACAATCTGAAAAACATTGAAAAATATTTGAACAATCAAGACAGGTGAAAACAAAACATGAAAATAAAATTTATTTTGTATTTTCACAATATATAAAATCATTACCATTTCCTCAATTAATGTTACACAGACAAGTTAATTTTCGATTCAAGGAAATTATAAGCAGTTTAATATTTAAAGGAGCTTGGCTCCTTACACCATTATTTTAAGATCCTTAATATAAAAATGGGAAACGTAAAAAATATTTACAAATTTTTTTAATTTAGTGCGACTCATTTCTTCAGAAACAATAGACTTGAAATAAGTAAAAAGAAAATTTGAATCGGAAAAAACCTCAGAAGTTTTCAGAAATACTTTCACAGAAGCCATTAAATTTGTACTGCACATTGGTTAGTAAATATTCATATACTTGATTGTACATTTAACGAATATCACTTTTAGTGATGGAAAAAAATCATATAATTTAATTTTATATAATTGAACAATATTATTAATTGAATACTTGGAATGGCTCGAAATTATACGATTAAACAGCTTTTAAAATACCAAATTTCCCCTTTTTTGTTCTATATTGTTAAGTATAATAGTATGCATTTTCTTCTCATAAGAAAAAATAAGAGAGAAACAAAAATCAGTAAAAAAAAAATTAATGAAAAATAAAATATAGGTACCAATTCATGTTGGATGAAATACATTTGAAACTAATTTCTAAAAAGTAGAAAAATCTAAAGTATTAATATACAGTAAATTAAAAAATCTCTAGACTATGTTCTTTTCATTTCAGGCGTTAAAAATGTGCTATGACGGATTTTTTTCCTATTTTTTGAAAAAAAGAATGTCTTAAGACTTGCATGTACACTAATCAATAATTGGCTGACACCAAACCTTTCCCTAAAACCACCTACGCAATTGTTAAAACAATCATTATTTCCCTTTATTTGTTACCACGTGATTTTAACATCACTAATATTTTTCCCTTGCTGAGATAATGGGGGGGGGGGGATTCCTCCATTTCTTTTTCTCGAATTGTATTTATAGAGAATGGACGTGAAATAGCCACTATCTTGATGCTTAAATTACGTTATTAAACTCGTTTATCTTCTCAGCTATTCTCTTGTCATGCCTGTTTCCAGAATGTATTACATTAAACATTCACACTCACTCTCTCACAAACATGTAATATATATATATATATAATACTTAATTATTACAATATATAAAATTCAAATGTCTCTTTTAAACAAAGAGTGTAAAAATTTAAATTAGTAAAATGTAACAAAACGGGATAAATATCAGAGCACATTATGCATAACTAGTTGTGATATCTATAATTAAGTTAAGTAAATAATAATTATTAAAAAGTAAACTAAATCAAACTAACATTAAACTTTATACAAATGCATGTTGTAAGAAATTTTAAATCGGATAATCAAGCTTTAAACAAATATATCTAATATTTGTAATTATTAAGTTTATCACTATTTTTAATAACTAAATAATAATTACATAAAAAAAGCAAATTTCTACATTACTATATGTATATTTTGAATGTAATTGCTCCAGAATTGAACTTTAATAATGTTTAAACACTACTTTTTTATCATAAATATTGCTATATATTTCATGATCTATAATAACTAAAATTGTATTCAGGAGTTCTGTTTTCAGTTTTTTATCATCTGTTTTAACTTAAGCATGACAAATAAAACTAGCCTTAGGAAAAAACTCAATAATTCTGCCATTAATAATTAAATCAATATATCTATATAAATAAAAATACATACAGATTAATACGTCATTTTTCATAAAAACGAAAAGATAAACCAGCTAAACTTCTTTAACCTGTTCACATACAATACTATTCTAATTCAAATAAAATTTTCTTTAAGAACTGAATTAACGAGAAAGATTAAAAAGGGATACGTAACATAATTTCCTGTATCAGTATACATATATATAAAAATGAGAAAAAAAGAGATCAAACTATCAGCTCATATACAGCAATATTTTCTTCGTCTTTAAGATGTTCATACTTCAGACTCAGAAAGATTCGTATCTCCTTAGAAAGCTTAGAAAATGTTTATCTAAAGCATAAAGGAAGATTAAAAAGAGGAGATCGATAATAACTCATTCTTGACTCTTATGGAAAAATTATTTCTCCTCACTAGAAACCCTAATGCAGTACGGAGAGAATCCTGCGTGCCAGACTTGCAGCTAGCATATAAATAATAAGCAAACAGAAGGCGACGTGTATGGAAGATTTTGTTTCCACCATAAGCTTAGATCCTTGCGATTAATCTTTATATATCTCACTGACTCCCTCTCTTTTCTTAAGCCACAGGTTATGACATTGCTGACCCTTCATGATCTGGCTCAGTTTTGATCCTTCTTGTTAACAATGAGAAGTTGGCAGTTAACACCATCGTAATGACTTGCCTTCTCATGGTCGGGAACTCATCTCTTGCTGTAAGTCGCTACTTCGAAGAAAAGTGATCCGTTCTTCGGATCCATTCTTCGGTTCACATTTAAAAAGTTGAGTTAACACGAAAAATTATATAACGCTGGTTTTTTATTATTAATAGAACTTGCTGGTTTAAAGGAAATTTAGAACGCATTTAATGAGTTAGTTTTAAATGAATAATAGTTACGCACTTAAATATCAAGATTTGGTATTGGTAAATACATATCCAATTAATTGCATTCTGAATATTTTTTTTCAGCTATTATTACATTTAAAAATTAATAATCTAAAACTTTGGAAGGACAGATGACTTGTTAATTTAGTACAGGGGTACCGTTGGGGCTGATTATGGAGAGAATCTTAGTATTCCGAGGTCAATTGTGGATCGATGACAACTTATTTTCTATTTTAAAGTTTATTTAATTTTTAAGGATTGTAGTTATTAAATAATAATATTTTTAATATATGTAAATATAATATAGACTTGCATAAGCGGGTATGATCCACGCATCTAATACGCAATATACAGTGTAAAAGAATAAAACATAAATCTAATAAACCTCTTTTTTATAATCGTCTGTTCATATTCTTAATGAAATTGTTATACTTAAGCTAATTGTGCTGTTATTAGCATTTCATATGATTATATTTTATGCTGTATATTATATAGAAAGATGCAAGGAGGATGAGCTGTATGTAGAAAATTATTTTTTTAAAAAGTAGTTGTGTTGGGAAAAGATTATGAACCCCTGTTTTATACACAAACTACAAAATTTGAGTTCTTACGATAATATCTATTCATCATACAATTGCTTCAGTTAAACAACTATAAAATTAATTGAGAATTTTATGAATATTCTCCAAACATTTTAAAAATTTATTTTTGAAAAAATAATAGTATGTAATTTTAAGCTATCTTGTTCCTATGCTTCTATCTAAAATTAAAGTGCTTATTTACTGTTATATTTTAAATATCTTTGAAAAAACCAAATAGTTCTTAGATTTGCATAAATCTAAAAATATATTTTATCTTTTTAAATAACCTTTGAATTTTTTGTTCATCCGATAACTTGAGAAAGGTCCCGATTCTGTATCATAAAATTATACGTTATTTGCACTAAGTAATTATAATTTGTCCAAATCATAATTGTACACATCATAAACCTGAATTAGATATTTTAAATCTTTTTAACTTGATTGATAAGAGAAAATAGCTGAAATTGTGACTATTAACTAAAAAAATCCTATAAAATTACTTAATTGAACTAAAATAGTATTAACGCAAATATTGTTCAAGAAAATATATAAAAAAGATGAATTTCAAGGATATTAAATTAGTATAACATTAGTAGAAAAAATTCAATTCGGTCAATTATTTTGTTAAACGTCAAAAAAAAAAAAAAAACTATCTACATTATAACGAGTTAATTCATTTTGCAATAAAAGCAGACATACGTTGAAAGGTATAAGTAGACAACGATCTATTATATATTCCAGGAAAATAATAATAAAACATTTAGTTAAATACATAATTAAAAAAATCCAAGATTTGCGTAATTTTGAAAACTATTACAATCAAATGCATTTCTACATGACGCTGAATATTTTTACTCAACAAAAGTCAAATTTTAGAAATTAATATCAACAAATGAAAAGTTAGTTTGGGGAAAAGAATGGCTTTTAAATCACGTTATTTCCAACAAAATTACAATTATTCGATAAAACGAAAAAAAAAAAAATTCTTTTTCATTATGCTTAGAACATGCAACAAAAATGATATTTATCCTTTGTAAGATCCAGAATTGATAAAACCTTATTCACCTCAAATGCCGTTTGAGGGTAATTGTCATAATGTGGCTCAGTTATGGGTTTGGCTACTGTTATGAGTTTCTGGTCACGATGATTAAATTTAAAAGTGGTTTCGAGTCCTGGTTTCTTCAAAATTTGTCATGAAGAATAATAAGCCTGCTATTAGTTTTACTCAACTGAGCTTCTGAGTAAGCAGAGTATAAAAATTAAAAAAGGAGCTCAGATTATCCTGTTTACTTGATCTTGATAGAAAATTGAGATTCATCTTCTGTGTTGTCCTTATGTTTCTCCACAGGATCGTTAAACAATTAATCCCACTGAAACATCATTTACGTTAGATAAATTATTGTAATCAATATTTTTTTTAAAATATTATGGCAATTTTTCAATGACAGAGCTCAAAATTATGAGTTTCAGTCAATATTTGAACCAAAATTTTCATAGCACGCAGCATAAATATTTCGAGAGCCAGGTTTTTTTAATGTGTAGTAGACTTCATTACTCACTACAACAATTTTTAAAGGAATTATGTCTTGACCAAACGACTCCTTAAGATGCAAAATATTAAATAGAAATAAAAATTGTTATTATAATTAAACACAAGGAATATTAATCACAATGAATATATTAGCCTAAATATTTAGATGCGTTTCTTTCAACTTACAACCTAGGGTAAAATAAGAGATATTTAATATGAATTTTTATTTAATCAAAATGAATTTCATACCCCTTGAAAATGCCAATTCTATAATTTTTTCAGACAAATAAAAGTCTCAGAATATTTCACCACAAAACATCAATGTTCTAGCTATAAAACTTTTACTTTTCATAGAACTTACCTTGGCTCAAACATCAAATGTAGTAGGCATCAGTAAACCATAAGAGAGTTTTGTTCGAAAAAGCAAGAAGTGGTCAGTGTAGACATAGACCGTAAGAGCCTTCAGCGGAATGCAGTTTGCGTTAACTACAGAGAGGAAAGGATCTCCACTGACGATAGACTTAATACCTGCTGTTATCATAAGGATTAAGAAGCCGTGTGAAGTGTAGCGTTGCTTTAATCTTACGGTAGGCAGTGCTCACTTAGTTCTTAAGACCATATATGTTTGTGAGTTAAGTTCTGAGCTCTATACTTTGCTTCCTAAACTCCTAAGAGATATAACTAACTAAAATATAAATAGACTTGAGTAATGCTTTTTCTTCTGCACTGTAAGCATTTTTACCCTAAATATTATTAAAAGTTTGTAACTACTACATACATTTATTTAAAAAATATAAGCATAATCTTTTGAAAGCTTTATAAATCCCTTGATGGAAATCTAGTTTGAAATTAAAAGCAGGATTTTAGAAAGATGACATACAAATACTTTTTCATCATCTGCCTCTTTTTTGAGTATTGATAATGGAGAGTTATTGCTTATATAGGACATATATAAGCTGATGTAACCATTCTCACCCCATGTATGGTTGCCAATTTGTCTTAAGCCGTTTTATCTAAGTTGTAACAACATTAAATATATTGCAATGATGAAATACTTTTTTTTAAAGTGAAAATATGACATAAAAGGAAAAGGTTTCTCATTTATGTATCTAAAGTATACTGATTTCTTATTCATGCATAATAACATTATGTTGCGACTCAATTATTTTTAAGGCTGATTGAAAACCATGTTTTTCAAATAAAACATAGTAATTGAATTATTATATTTGCATTTGTACAGAAAATACCACATCCCATGTATATCTTAATATACATAAAGGTCAGAAAGACTGAAGTAACCATTTTTATTTTATCTTCGTCCAGCATGTCTAATTTTTACATTTTAAATGTAATCCGCAAGTCAAACCTGCAAATCATATTATCTAATATTAAATGACATTAATATGAATATGCTAAAAAAAGATATTTCAGTATTCTAATACTATTCCAAATATTATTTCATTAATGCATACTGTTGCCGCCCCTCCCAATATGGTGGATATGTCATTCGGCTTGTAATCGAGTGGGTTCGAATCCCGAGTAATGCATGGTTGTATCTTCTTCGGGTAAAGAAGTCGGACTCTTTCGAATGAAATGGATTCCCCCCTCGAAAGGAAAGCAGCGCATCCCTTCTGTTCTGGGCTGGGATCATCGTTTGTATAATAAAACTCTGTATTCTTCTGTGTTTGTACTGTATGTTTATGTTAATCAATTTCTCGTCTTTCATATGTATCCCAGGTTGAAACACACGACAACAACAATGCATACTGTTAAAACATTTGGGCACAGCAAAATTTTGAGCAGTATCTAATTTTACAGACCAGCCTACATTCATTATATGAATCAAAGTTATTTTTCTTAAATTAATATATTTTTATTAAAGTATAAAACATTATTTTGTTGTCTCCTTCTCTGAAAATTGACTAACGTCAAATGATGTATACAAGTTCTCAGAATATTTTTACATAAAACCTTTTAATTTTTCTCAAACGCCTATTCATTTAATTTAGTTTTAGTTTCAGTCTGGTTTATTCTTTATCAAATAAAGGAAAATATAGCTTTGGATAGCTGCATGGTTGTACATAGCCTCTTTTTTCTTTCTTTAATATTCACGAGTCTTTAGCTTTCAATAGAAACTAATGAAACACATTTCTTGTCCTCTTCAAGTTTGTCTAGACTGCATGTAAGTTTTTTCTATCTGTCTGTAATGCTAGTTTATTTTAAATTTTGCGATTAATTGTTCTGAGTAATAGTAATGCTGAAGATCAAAAGCTTGTACATAGAAATTATAAGATATTTATTTCAAAATATTTCAATCACTTCTAATTGAAGTATTTGATTCCTGTTCCTGTTCCATTTATTGTGAACTTATTATCATTAAATTATTTTATTTTCCTAGAAATATAGTTAGACTCGTAATAAAGTACAAAATGGTACTTTAAATCAGTGAAAGACAAATTACAACTTTTCAGGAAATTTTATACTACCTACCACAGATTTTGAAACAGCAGCTTGGAAATTTTCATTTTTACTAATTAAAAAATATTCCCTTACGGAAGTGTTCCGTTTTTTGAATATGCAAAAATTTTCATTGTAATTTGAATATACTTTGCATATGCAAAATATAAATGTTAGAAATTATGTAAAAATTGATTTAAAAGCTTCTTGTGCATGAGCAAAACAAGTTAACCCATCCTAATAAATATGCATAAAATTACTAAAATATACTTATTTATTTTTATATTTAAGTTGAAAAAACTAAGTTTTCAATTTATAAAAAAGAAATCTTTTTCAACAAGATAAAAATATGTTCAAGAAAGAAAATTACAACTTATGAAATCGGATAATGTTAAAGAAATTACAAAACGTACTAATTTGTACTCCTTACTGTATTGTATAATAAATTACATTAGCCTAACCTCCCTTTCCCCAGTAAAAAAATATTTTTCAGTCTCATTTAGTAAAAAGAACCTTTGTCCGTCAATATTCTAGATTTTGGTGAGGCATTGAAGTATCAAATAAATCAACTATTTTTACAGTTATTATTTTTTACCAAGTAAAATTTGTTTGTAATTATTTTCTTTGACATTTAAAGGCACTATATTTGCTTTTCTGTGTATTAAATAAAGACTTATCCCTTATCAAAATTTTACAAACTAAAAAAAAATTTTTTTAATCCTTAGAATAACTTAATTCTTGATTCATCAAATATGGACTCTTAACTAGAGGGTGGAATTGATTAACTAAATAATGAAAGAACTTAGCAAAAACTTTTTTGTCCAAGTTTTCTCCTTCAGAAGAAGGATAATAGCCAAAAAAAAAAAGACAGAGTATTATGGCGTCATAAAAAAAACATTAAAATTATCCGAAACTTACAACTGAGAAAAAAATAAATTAACAATTTTGTTCTTTCTGCAATTATACCAAGAACTAATGGAAAGATTTTCTTACGAATATAAATCTATAAAGTGCTATTTCTGTGAGATTTCTTCACTTAGAAGTATTTATTTAATGACATCTAAAGAAAAGGGATGAAAAAGAAAACGTATAATCCATTTCCTTAGAGACGAAGTGAACGTTGCATCCGAACACACATACCTTCAAACAAATTACCTTAAATCTGTCTCAGCTAATCAGGAAATGTAGTATCACACTTAATTAAATAGCTTTTTCGAGTTCTAAGTAATACGTCTTACTTTTTTGCCCATTTTACTTTAATGTCTTCAATATTTTTTTCCCCTATTCTCTTAATTAGTCAATGATTTACAAAAAAAATCTGTCGATCTCTGTAATAAATGATTTCATCAACATTTATTTTCACTTCTGATTTAATTTTCATTCCAGATACGAAATGATTAATATTAAAAAATGATTTTGTTTGATAAAAAATCGTGACTTTTCTTTATCTTCAAGCCGCTTGAGAAATACAATGCTTTTTTATTATGGAACAGATTCACAAATTATTTACGTACTAAGCATAATAAACACGAAAGAATAAAATTCCAAATTATTCCAAAAACTTTCGCTATTTATATGCGTTTGATTTTGTGATACATTTACCCTTTTGCACCTCAAACATTACTCATGTAGTTTATTTATCTTTGTTATACATTCCATCGAAAATAATAACTTTTATTTGAACTTTCATAGATTATCCTTTATCTTGGTTACATATGATTGTAGTATTTAATTCGAAATAAAGACATAAATGATAAATTAACACAAATAACACTTTAAAATAGATAACAAAAATTTCAATCTACCAAATTTTGTTCGCTATGAATTTTACATGTAAGGCAAATTGACAGTTAATATCACTAGAATATTTCCAAGCCATCATACATTAAACTTTTAGGAGTGTTAATTAAAAGCTTGTAATATTCTGAAATAAGCTTGTAGAATAATTTGTGGATGGTGCTCACACACATCATGCCTCAGATAAAAAAAAATCTCTTTTGAAATTAAAATAGTAATAAGTAAATTTCGGTGAAGGTTTAAGTATTTACAAATGAATAATCTAAAATGTAATGAGCAATACGAAAAATCTTTAAAAGCTTGGTAACTCCCTTAAGTTTATAACAAGCAAAATATTGTTTGAATTAAAAACAACTGTAATAAAAAATCTGATTTCTATATACTTAAAAAAAAATGAGTTTAACAGGGGTGCAAACAGGAATTTTTCAAGGGGTGGGGTGGGGGAGATTCAAGGATTGTAAGTCCACCATCCTTGTATCATACCCCAATACGCCACGAAACATATTCTCTCGATTTTATTGACTGTCGGGAACAAAAACAGTATAAAACAAAATTCTTGAATAAATAATTAGCATTAATTAATGAAATAAATTATAAATAACTAATTATTTTACGTGCGATATACATAGGATTATAATGAATAAGAAAAAAACAAGAGTATGAGGGGGGGAATCCAAACTAGTTTAATACAATTTATGGTAATATAGTCTAAAAAAATTGCCATTGCTTTTAAAATTCGTTAAAACAGTCAATATTATTACTGCTACTTTATCCAAATACCATTATTACTTCAAATAAATAAAAAGTACAGCTACTTTACTTTTTAATAGACTGTACAAAAAATGCTCTTAAAATTTATTTCAGAGTGTTCTTCATACAAAAAACATTCAGTAATAAACATAGAACCAATTATAAATCAAATTCTTACATTTATTTATTATCAAGATATCTTCAATTATATTTCACATACCTCGCATTTTTGCCGAAAAAATATGCTTATTTTTGCTTCAAACTTTTGATTAAATGCAAGAATACTTCAACATATGAACTAAGATATATCATAAATATGCCTGGTAAGATTCCATAGCTTGTTAAGTCATTTAATTTGATTCCTTTTTGTAACCATGTTTTTAAAACACCCATAAAATACTTGCTATGAATTTTGATTCGCTTTGCCTTTTTTGTATCCGCACCCCTTAATATGAACAGCCTGGATATGTCGGTTAATTATCGGAACACTCAAACTATCCTTGAACACGGCCCTTGAGGCTTATTCTTACCCCTTTCCCCTAACCCACAACGGGTCAGCCCGTTAATGCCACCAAATGTGGTCTTCCTCTAATGGCTGATGTTTGCACGTCTCCCAGATGGATAGTCTTCTTCCTACCAAAAGCTTCCTAAATAGCTTAGGCGTGGCAACAGGGGTTGTAGAGGTGGATGGTAACTTGTAAGTGGGTACAGCTTAATTCACTTTTAAGCTTTTCAGTTACTCAATTCGATGGCTTGTTTTCCGATTGAGTGATTCTGTGTTGTTGTAAAAAGAGCTACGCTGTGCATTATGGTACATTACTCTATGTGATAAAATGTATATTTTTACATTGATGCATGCATTTTTGGATTAAAAATCTAGTTGATTGCTACTTTGTGTAAATTTGATGGTAAATCATGAGTGAAGTAATGAATAAATAAAGCAGTAACATTTTACTTTCATTCTTTAGGGATTCATTTACTCTGAGTGTTGAAAGAAAGTCATTGAATCAGTCACGTAGCACATTGCGTGCTTCATACATTTAACTCCAAAAATGAAGGAATATTCTTTATAAGTGAATGATACACATAAACATTATCTTCTACACATCCAGTAAAATGTGGTTGAAAAATCAATGTAAATAGGTATGAAAGGCTAAAATAATATTTAATGCACCGTTTACATTATAACGTAAATGTTACGAAAAATTTTATTTCCTTCTTTTTATATCAAAGCAAACATCTAGTTATTTAAATTTGTTGCGATGTTGTCTCTGTTGCTTAAGAGTATTAAATACGTTTTATATTATTTGCAACGTTAAATATATTTTATATTATATGTTTTGATTGAATTCTATAAAATAAAACACAGAAGAAACTTTTTTTTTGCATTTCAAATGCCTCCAGTTTTTCTCCCGTTAGAATGCCAGCACAGTATTGTACAGTAAAGACTTCTTTCTCCAGGTTTTAATAAAAATTTACTGAAAAAAATTTGAAAATAATTAATAAAGTAAAGTATTCACGCATTTGGAAGGAAATATGCTATATTCTACAATCAAAACAGATAAAAGAATTAATTGTATCAATATATTTGACTACTACTATTATAAAGAAATATATATATATATATATATAATTATTTTATTTTATATATAAGAGCTGTCCTAAGTCAGCAATAATTATAATACTGTAGCATCCATATTTTTATATTTTAAACTCTATTATAGTTTTAATTTCTCATATATCCTTCCTAAAATCTTATGTCTGGTTATCTTACAATATCAATTTTTTTCAGTTCTGATTATCGAACATTCATCTATCTTTAGTAGAGAATTTTGACTATATATATATATAAAATAGATTTAAAATTAAATTCCCTATATAGCACTTAATGTTTATTTTTCATTACATCTTCAAGTATTAAATTAATCACCCAATTATTTCTCCGAAATATATGGCCTAACCACTAAACATTCCTGTTCCCAGATCATTATATTCAATAGCCCTATATGTCAGCATTAACTTTCAAATACACTCATAAAATAAGAGGTACTTCTCACATCTGGGTTAAAGTGATAAAACACTTAGATTTCACTTTGGTGTTCTTTTTTCTCTCTGCCTCTTAGCGTCAGATTACGTCGAAAATTCATTGAATAAAGTTCCTTTTCAAAAGTAAGTCTGATTCTGACTCGAAACATGTCATATATATATATTTAATTCACAAGAATTTAACTTTAAAAAAAAGTGCATCAAATTCTTTGCAAAGCGGGGAGATCTCTCTCTATTTGAAAAAAAATGGAAATACCTTATCGTTACAGTAATATCATATTTTACAAAAGATTTCGTGTATCTAAATGTTTAAATGTATGTTTAAATGTCTTTTAATGTTACATAACATTTCAAAATTCCTTAAAATATCAGGATATTATTTAATTAAGGGCGTTTGTAGATAATGTTAATTTCTTTAGTAAAAAAATATGTAATATATTTCAAGCCAATCATTCCTTTCAAAGGAATTTCAAAATTTCCTTTTCAGTTTTCACTTCCTTTCTCGAGAATAAAAATGCTTAAATCTTTTTCTCAACTCAATGCATTTTAAACAAAATACCTTTTTTTTATTTAAAAAAAATAGCAAAAAAAAAAAAAAAAAAATAGGCGAAAGAAAAAAGAAAAAAAAACTAGCATTCTTGTAAAAATCTTAAGCGTAAAATTTAGTTGCTTTGGCAGAAAAGAATATAAAATTTATCCACTCCAGAAATTCTAAACGGTAAAACTTCTTTTCCATTCACTTTGATGCTATCTAGAAGGAAACTTCCTATTCTTTTAAGTGTTTAAAAAAAGGGATGTATAAAATTAGCAACAAAAGAAGTTACGTAGTAAAACAAAATATTTAAAACTCTTTGAAGCGAGCCTCATCAATTTGAAAGCTTAAAGAAGTGCAGTTAATGGATTCTTAAAGCAATTAGATGTGGCCCGGATGAGCACGATCTACTGTCCGCAAATCCTAAGGGAGAGCCTTCTAAGCAAAAGGATTAAGTTTCGATCCCCGCTACTAAGATTCTACATTAGCCTATAACCTTCTGAAAAAGAACAGGACTTATAATAGCTCAGGAAAGCTCTAAAACTGTCACGGGTGAGTTTTTATTTAATTTAGACTGAAGTTCTTCCTCTACATTTCCAGCGTGTACATCACGAAAAATACACGAAGTGATTGCGGATTTTTGTAATCACCCATCCATCAATCAATGTGGTTCCCTCTATTTTCTTTCTAAACTTTTTGGGATTAGAAAATAAAATCTAATTAATATTCATTCCATCACCCACTGCTTTACTATTAAAGCAACATTATTTTAAAATTATTTGAGTTTTTTTTTTTTATTTTATTTCCTTCGCAGCAAATTAAGGTTTATTTTCTCAATTAATATAGTTTGTCGAGGGATGAGTGAACTAATTGTCGCTCTTCGTTAATTTTTGCCTGTGGAGTAGATTATTTTCTGCTTAAAAGCTTGCATATTTAGAAAGTATAGCGAATAAATAAAATTAATGAGTTCAAAATATTCACACATTTTTAAATTAAGAAGCTTTTAATTATGGTGCAACTAGGTATTCCGTAAAGTTAACTTTATGTTAAAAAATATATCCAATGAAAAAGATTATATTTCAAAGCCGGTTTTCCAATTGATTGATTGTTTATTAACGCCTCAGACAAAATAAACAACATGAGAGCTATGGGGCCACAGATCTGGTGATTTTAAATCACGGTAACGTGACAAACCTGAAATTAATTGTACATGGTCAGTCCCTCTACAAGATGGATTTTAGTGGTGCCTGGACAAAAATCATGCTATTTCCAGTAAGGTAAGTAATATGTTTCTTTATATATAGGTTTATAAAACTGTTAAACTCTACAATCTTAATATCCAAGGCTAGGAGTTTACTATTATATTACTATAGATATTTAACTTTAATTCTGATCCACTATGCCTTGTATAATTCTATTTAAAGTTTAGATTTATATTAGATTTATGGCAATATAAAATATGAATTATGTTTATATATATATATAAATACACATAAGTGTCAAATCTTTGTATTTAAAATAAAATCTGCACTCGAAAATTTATGCTTCTGAAAATTGATCTTGTTTTCTTTTCTTTTAACAATAATATTTTATTTCTTTCTCAATTTAAAAAAAAAAAAAAAATTTTTTTTTTGATGAGACAGTGGTCCAAAATGCTCCTTTTATATATGAAAATTAACTTAGAAACTTCGATCCACCTCCCACAGTATCATTTGACACAATAATGAAGCCAAATAATTTAAAGTATTCAAAAATACTTTTGAACGAAAAAATATCTTGTTAATGACTTAAGTGATAAAGGTTATAAACACCATTGCTACATTCTATGTTGTTATTACAAATGCCACCTGATCAAAAGTAAATTCAGATCAAGGCTCACGAAATTCATCGTGACAAGGGGCTAGTTGTGCGCCTGTCGTTAGCCGTAGCTTTGAGCACCATATAGGTGACAGTACGATTTGGCTCGGTTTCACCCCAATTTTGAGGGAGAACACCCTGGGGGGGTCAACATCCTCCCACCTCTCTTCCCCCTTCACCAGGTTCCACCAAGAGTAACCCCATGCTGCAAAAAGGTACTATACATTTACAAACATCAAAGTCTTCTCCTTTATTCGAAAGCACAGGCCCTACTTCAACGCAGTCAGCGTCACTAACCACTATACCGGGTAGGTGTTACTACATTCTGTAAATCATTTAAGGACTCTGAGGGAACATAAAATTTTTAAAACATAGTGACAATATAGCATGCTTCTAAATCTTAATGTTTGTAACTAAGAGAATTAATTATAATATAGGAATTATTTTTTTCTGACGGAAAATGACATTTAAGTATCAAAAAGAATACACATCGATTTTATCTCATAAAAAATTAAAAAAACAGCCACTAAGAATTCAGATTAAATATTGTTATTTTTTTTAATATTACTTATCGGCTTTCTAATAATTGTCCTTGCTTTTTTTATTTCATTTATCCTACTTAAATACTATAAACTTCTTCAGAATTTATAAGTACCAGTTTCAAAAATTTAAAAATTTCCAATTATTATTGATGTATAAGAAATGTATATTCTTTGTGGTTTTAATAATCTCGAGAAATTTGTTTCAACTTAACGTTTTATTCGTATAAAAAAAATTTGTTTTAGCCTTTCGGGAAATTTAATATTTATTTCTCCGGGAAATAAAAGGAAAATACGATTTTTTTAAACAAGCAAAATTCATTTGTTTTTCAAAAACTTTGTAAAATACAATTTTTTTTTTTTTATTTTTAAGCATTTAAGATATCATGTTTCAGTCTTGGGTGAAAAGTAATATTTTAAACGTTTATCTTATTTTATTTTATGTTGCTCGGAATATCAATGAATATAAAACATACTTAACATTATACCTCTTTTAAATTTAAAAGTATTTCACATGCTTAAAAAATAAACATTAGTCTTAACTTTGATATACATTCAAGATTTTTAAGCAGTTCACAATCTTCGTTTCGTTGATTTGAAAGAAAAAATATTGTTTCATCTTCTTTAATCATCCCAACTTTGTGAATTTTTAAGCAAAAATTCCATACCTTTACAAATAATTAAAAATAGCGTGCTTCTATTTTTATATCTTTCGTAAGCTTTGAAATTATTTTGGATATAAAAAGTATGGAAATATTTTTCTCGAAAATAATTTCATGCAAAAAACTCTTAAAGTGATTCTGATGTAAGTAACTTTTTTATCTAGGTAAATAAGAATTCACTATAATATTTCAAATATATACAACTGAATTCTCTCAAAATAGTTACTATTATTAATAGGAAACTTTTCTATTATACAAAGCATTCTTTAATCGGTAAAGCTAATGGTTAACATAACTGATTCTCCAAATTACAAAAGTTTTATTTACATGCAAATATTGATCATTTTAAAAATGTTAATTCAAATTTAAATTTAAAAAAATAATATTTATCAGCAAAAGATGTTTTATTGAAGATCTATTACGTCATGAGATGGAATAGAAAATTAGAAATAACCTTTATAGATAGTATTAGTTCTTATTTGCCCAATGAAATAAAATATTGAGTATAAACAAGATTCTTTGAATACAAAAATAGAACACATAGTACTCATCACGGGAGGTGTCAATTTTAAAAGTAAAACTTTACTAAGAAAATTAAATAAAACGGTATTCATTAATCACAATTCATGAAAAAACATTCAATAATTGAAGTATTATATGAATGTAACAATCACTTAAAATATTTCAGCATAGTGGATATTGAAGCAAGAGCCACTAATTGAATATAATACATATACCGTATTTACTCGAATTTAAGCCGCACTTTTTTTACCAATGTTAATGCTACTGAAAATCGAGTGCAGCTTAGAATTGAAAGAAAAAAATTCATTGGATGGGGCAATTAGAGCAATTACAGGTTCATGTATGTATTTAAAAGTTTGTAATATTGGTAAAATAACTAATTTACTCTTCTCATTTGAAATTGATTGTAATTTCGTAAAATTGGATATCGGTAAACCCTTTTACACTTTTTTTTTCCTTTTTCACAAAAACTTGTTGAGAATTTGGGGCATGGCTTGGAATCGATGGAGGCTTGGATCTGAATAAATACGGTATATATGCAACAGCGTAATACCATTTCTTTTACTAACAATATCTATAACTACATTTATCCATATTAAAAATTGTAGTAATGAAGTATATTCTTTTAAGATGGACTCACACTCGAGCAAAAGAAATACCTTCAATCTCCACTCCTGATATCTATCCTATTAATCTTAAAAGCTTTAAAAGGAATTTTAATTTTTGACTCGAAAATGTTCTGTTGTATCAACTTTAGCTGTGCATCTACAACCATTTTGAACTCGTCAGTAAGGATATATTACCAATTAAAATTCCTACAGCTCATATTTACAATCGACTGTAAGTAATTAGATGTCACTTAAATGAGAGAGAATATCACCAGATAAATAAAGAAATTATTTGCAGTCCCTTATAAGCTTTTAATGTAAAGACTTAATAAATGGGTTTTGGTTAATGTGATAACTCTTTGCTACTTAAAAATTAATATTTACATTGAAGTTCAGATCTTTCAAGTACATTGTTAGTAACATTACTTAAATAAATATTAGAGTTCATTTATACTTTGTGTTCACTTGGTTTTTATGCAAGCTAATGAAAAGTTTAGGTAACTTTTTTGTAATTATTTCCAATATTGTAATCAAACACATTGCCAATAAATTAAATTTGAACATGATTTTCAATAACTAGATACCTTATTATTTAGTATCTCGTTTCAAATGTATCTATTTATAGAGGTTCGATAGTACTTAGTGGCCGCGGTAGCCTTGTCGTCAAGGTAACAAACTCGTATCAAGTTTGTCATGAGTTCAAGCATCCCCTGTACTTCCGCCGTGCACAGGGGGTCAGGGCACGTTCAATTTGTCGAGGCTCAAACAGCCTCCCATTGGCGTAATGAGGAAGTTAGGAGAGAGGAGATGCTAGCTCAGGTGTCGATCACATCACTTGACCATGGTTCAAATTTACGAGGTCCATCCCCAAAGTCCCTCGGGTAGCTACATAGGGCGACGTTTATATTCATTAACTCACTCGATAGTCCTTACTATAGATTTGGTTTAATTTAGCTTCTACATATATACACTTTAGGTGAATGATATCTTTCAAATGAGGATAAAACAAATAATTTAAAACTTTTTTTTTATAGAAAATACTTACTTTAAATAGATTCTTATATAAGTTAGAGAGATTTATTGAATTGTGAAATTAATGTACTACAGCTGTACACCTAAGCTATCCATCCATCTTAAATCCTAAATCGAGACCGATATTAAACTTCTAATACTATATAAGACAGTTTTAAAAGGTCTCGGAGGTAGAATTCTATTTTCCTCATCAAAAAGGGGGAACTGTCCCTTGAATGGTTGACACTATGACATTTTATTCTGGCTAGAAATCGTATATCTAAAACTTTCTCTGCTATACAGTCATCTAATACTAACTATTACACTTACGAATAGAGGACTATCTTTCTAAGGGGCATTATGTATTGAACTTAGATCCCAACACAGCACAATAAGATTTATGGAAAGATATTTATAACATAAAGCAGTATATTTCTTTGTAAGGAGCTTTAGCTGACATTCGAACCGCTCTAAGAATAATATACCAGTAATCTATTATTCTTTCTTCTATTTGTTTCCTTTCTTTCAGAAAAAAACACCTTTCCATTCTTCGAATGCTCTATTTTGGAAAAACTATTCCTTTAAAACTGCTTTTGAAAAAACATTAAATAATCTGTATTCTGTAGCTTTGTTTCCTGTATTGTTAGCTCGTCTAAATCTAAATATGGTTAAACAGAGAGGAGCAAAGCACACATAGAAAATGAAATTGCAACCCGTTATTTTTTATATGATGTAATATGTTCTGTGTTTTGGGCTTGAAATAGCCGTATAGAAAACACCATGGTGGGTGGTGATGATTCGAGTGAATGAAAATAAAAAAATATTCAAAGTTAATATCACCATATTAGCTATTTGTTATGTTATTCATTGTTCAGTATTTTGTTAAAAATAATAAATAACAGTTAATTTTAAGGCATGGTTAAATGAACCTAAAGAAAGTAAATAGAGTTTCTGGAGCTGTAATTATACATGGCATCTATTTTTAATGAGTTACTGGTAATATGTACTGATAATATATATATATATATATATATATGTGTGTGTGTGTGTGTTGTGTGAGTGTGTAATGGATAACAAATTAAACATTCTAATCTAAGTAATGGTTTGTTTTTATTGATTTTAAATAAAGATAAATACATTCTCGTATTTAAACGAAGGTTTCCATAAGGAACTCTAGCTTGAAATGAAGTTGTTATGTGTGTTAACTGCTTTAAAAGTTAATATAAGGTTAAGATATTTATAAACAATTATAGCTGAAGATAATCATAAAAACAATTTATAGTTAGTGATAAAATAAATTTGTCAGGTTCAAGCAAATTTTGTTTTGTTATGATAACCTAAACAAATTATTTTCGACAAAACTTTTTTTCAGCTAATATTTATCTTAGAGATAACAAATCCTTTCACAAAGGAACTGCATTTTTTTAAAAAAAACTGAAATTGATATTCTAATGAAATATCTAAAGGAATTTCACAGGTACTTCATATTAAGAATCATACCGTAAATTTTAACAAGTCAAATCCTCCATTTGCCTCTAATACAATGAACATAAAATCTGTGTATTAAGGGCAAAAATTAGTTGCTTATTGTTGAGTGAAACCCATGAAGGTTTATGTTCCCACTACGTGGTACAAGCGAAAATTACAATTTAGTTCAATTTAATTGAATGTTGACAATAACTCAAGCTACATCAAGTGACGTGTATACTAATTAAAACTTAGTAGTTTATTTATTGAAATATGGCTTCTCCACCTCAATTTTGTCTTCCAGAATATATTTTTACCCGTGTGTATTCTTGATTTAAATATTAATTTATAAAATAATGACACAAATTTATTCATACGTAACACGTTTGTATATATATTATTAAAAAATTGAGTTACTATTTTTAAGTCCAAATACTTTTCCTCTACTGAGATATTCTCTTTTACAACAGCTCTAAAGAAGAACCTTACTCTCTCTTTTCTTTTTTTGTTAATTCTTTATTTCATCTTATTTCGTTCAGGCAACGATTTGTAAACAGGGCTTTGCTCTTTAACGATAAAACTCAGAGCTAATGTTTCAGCTCCTTGCTAGAATTATTTTATTATTTTTTTGAGGAGCATCTTTGCACTTTCCTAGCATGTCTCTTCGCGAATGTTTCATCACTTCAATTATTCTAAGAGTGAGCTACATTTTAAACCTTTCACGTCACCCAGAGAGACGGATAGGGAGTATTTTTTGTATTAATTATTAATTGACTTACCTAGAAAAGGAAGATAAAAAAAAAGTCTGCTTGTGTTCATATTTTACAAGTCAGTATCTTTCATCTTCAGTCTCGTGTTCTGTAATTAGATGCTTTTTTACCCATCTTGGCTATTTTTAAAAATAAAGTACATTGATGTACATCGTTTTTTTTCCTTTTTTTTATGGAGGATATATTTTGAAAAAAAAATCAGATAAGAAGTTGATGAAAAAATAAATACTAGTGTGAATAATCACCTTTTAAAGATATACTTGGACAGATGCAATGGGGTTTTATACACATTTCTGAAATTATATTTCAAAATAAATAGACTTAAAATTAACTACAAGAATATATAATAAAGTTTATTTATTTTGGTTTTTAAAAGAGTTTAATGAATCACTGCTAATACTAGTATAAAAGTTAAATCTAACTATACAGAACCACAGGTTAATTTACAAATTAAAATAAATAATCTAAATTGCATCATTACCTATCAAAATATGAGTGAAATTACAAGTTATTAAATTTTACATAATTTAAGGGGGGGGGGGTTGATGTATCATTTACAGTTTTAAAAAATATTTTTTATTAATAAGTTTAAAATTAGTTTTTTCATTTTTTTTTTTAAAAAAAAAAATATTAAAAAAAAAAAAAAACAACCAGTCGGGTAATTATGTTATTTAATTGTGAAAAAATTATTCTCAAAGGTACAATTGATTTTTAAAAAACTCATGCTAATTAGTAAAATAAATCCTCTTTTTGCTAATTTAAATAAAGTTATAGAAAAGGAAAAAGGGGGGAGAAATTACAACCAACTTGATAAGTAATGATTGTTAAAGATGAAAACATAAATATATTAAAACTAAGTAAGATATTGTTACACATAAACATTTACACAAATCAATCTTTTATTTTTTAATTTAAATTCCTATATACGATGAAATCTAGCCCTTTGATTTGGTTCTTGTTTATCAATTTTCTAAAACTTAATTGGCTCGCAAAATTACATATTTTTTATGTATTTCCTATTATAACTAAATAATATTGGAAAAATAAATATAAACTAATTTTATTTAAAGCAAAAGTAGTTGAAATACATCTTTTTTTCTTATTTTTACTGCGCAGGATTACGTGAGTTTTAGTATACTTCTCTGATTTTCCACGATTATTTGGTTACGTTTATTCAAAAGACGTTGTAGATCCAGAGACATTTTAATAAATACATCATAGTAATCCTT
Organism: Trichonephila inaurata madagascariensis; assembly: GCA_019973955.1. Classification (NCBI taxonomy): domain Eukaryota; kingdom Metazoa; phylum Arthropoda; class Arachnida; order Araneae; family Nephilidae; genus Trichonephila; species Trichonephila inaurata. The sequence continues at coordinate 1,097,474 of BMAV01009759.1, forward strand.
TTAAAATAGATAAGAGAAGAATACATCATTAGAAAGAGAATATTTTTGGCTTTTGGGT
>BMAV01009759.1:1097631-1111016 GCA_019973955.1 Trichonephila inaurata madagascariensis
AAAAATAAATATAAACTAATTTTATTTAAAGCAAAAGTAGTTGAAATACATCTTTTTTTCTTATTTTTACTGCGCAGGATTACGTGAGTTTTAGTATTCTCTGATTTTCCACGATTATTTGGTTACGTTTATTCAAAAGACGTTGTAGATTCAGAGACATTTTAATAAATACATCATAGTAATCCTTTTAAAATAGAAAAGAGAAGAATACATCATTAGAAAGAGAATATTTTTGGCTTTTGGGTTTATATAAAGTCTAATTCGAAGAAAAAATACAGCCTTTAGAATAATGATCTCGTTTGAAAGAATGCAAGTTAATAGTACCGCAGTCCTAAAGAATTTTCAATCCGGCATCATTTGCCGTTCACATAAAAATCACCAAAAGTAAAGAAATCGGAAGCACAACTAAGCGTAGATCGAACAAGTTTGACAACCTTTCCCATTTGGATTCTTTGCTTTTGCATGTAGAATTGTGTAAACAGGACGGGCCGCACACGAACGAGTCTTTCCCTGCTACCCTTTGCTTGCTTTTCCCATTCGAAAATAAATTTTAAACCGAGTTTAGCCACGAGTATTTTTTTTAAAAAAGAAAATAAACGACTTCACTAAAAGAGAACAGTTCAATAAAGAAGAGGGGAAAAAAACAGGGCAGTTGATGCAGAAAAAAAAAATACTTTCGCTTTCTAAACCCCTAAAAAGAGTATTACCCACGTAAAACTTGTATTGTTTATGAAAAAGAAATTTAATTTTCAAAAAGTTAATGGAATCCACTGCTGGAAAGGCTTTTTCTAGTTTGTTACACAAAGATCTCCTTCTTTTTGTTCCATTCAAGGTAAAATATCTTTTTGAAACATAACAATTTAAAATTTTCATTAATGAATTCCAAACATTTAAAAAATGTGAAAGAACCACTTCTTCATTTTAGTATGAATGATTTCATACAATGACTCGCAATATTTCTTTGAATTTTTCTCGTATAATACATTTAACATTCTCTGTACGCATAAATCGGATTTTCATGGAATTCATGATTTAACTTTCATGGAAAGGAACAAATGAAATGGAACTTAAATAAGTTTCTTTTTTTAGACAGCGCGTCAGTTCGAATGAATAATGAATGTTTTTATGCAGAGATAGAAAAGCTAAAATTAATACCGGGACAAATTTTCTGCAATCCACATTTGCTTTAAATGTCTACAACACAATTATTTTTCTCATTATGCAGTGAAAGTTCTCGAAACATTATTTGGAGCATGTATCAAATTTAAAAATATCATTCTCAATCAAAAAGTTGATAATTCTGGGAAAAAAAAGACTTATACTATTTTAACTTATTTTCCTACATTCCTAAGTAAATTATGGTTAGTTATGGCAGCAACTTATGTAAAGTATTCAATTTGTAGACAATTAATGAAATAATTAAGCCTTAATTGTGGGTTAAATCATTTCGCATATTTTTTTTTTAATTTCAAAATTCTTCAAGTACTGTATTCTATATATAGGAGAAAGACTACTTCCTCATTCACACACACACACAGTCATCACGTTATCTCTCAAATAGACTTGATCTACAGACTTGAAATTTGGCAGACGCGTTTCATATGTTGAGTAGAGATCCTCTAAGAACGGGTTTCTTGAAAATTGAATATCAAGGAGGAGGCGTTATAGATAAAATAAATTTCCATTTTTTAACTATTAAACCTACACACTTAAAATTCGGAAAACATAAATCCAATAAGAACGGGTTTTTCAAAAAGTGACTCCCAAAGGGGATGTCGGGGATTACAGGATTGTTATAGGTATAGAAAAATTCTGAGTTTTGATTTATAAGACCTACTGTCTTGAAGATTTGTAAGTACGTCATTTATGTTCTGTACAAATAAATACCGTACGAATGAGTTTTGCAGAAATCGACTCACAATTGAGGGAATTTGAGAAGGTTTTCGGGGGCATTAGAGATAAAAAGAAGAAAAAATATTGTTCCCCGTTTATGAACTATTGGATTTACAAACTTGGAATTTTGCAAACATTATTCTTCTGTTGTGTAAAGAGTATCTAAGAAAGGGTTTGGGGAAAATTTATTCTCAAAGTAGAAGGAGTACAGGGGCATAATAGATACATAAATTACCATGTTTGAACTATTAAACCTTGTAATGAATGGGCTGTCCCATTCATCAGTGTAAGGGAGTTAGAAGGAAGATTAACCATAGTCAAAACAAACACAATTTATTAACAAATATCAACAACCTAACAAATCTGATTAACCCAAGCTAAGAAATGCACCTTTAGATAAATATGGGAGCAAAAGCTAGGTACACGAGATAATTGAATATTTAATTATAAATAGAATCACTTACTCTTGGAACATCCTAGTAATACACCTTCTAAATATTTGAATTTGCGTTCTAAGTTAATCTACTTCAATTCGACACTATTCCAATTTAACTGCTAATTGACCAAATCGTCAATCATAAATATTAAGCAAATGATCTACGAACCACCCTCTACTAGCTTTACGTTAATTACTAATTACTATCCTTTAGATTCTAACCTCTCCTTTCGAAGCTGAAAGTTAATGTTTAAATATAAGCCTTGATTTACCTAAGTCACGTCTTCTTCGGGAGAAAGTTTTTAATAATATAATATTTAAAAAAAAACAGTTATTCCCCAAGATGATAAGTAGGAAGTACGCGAATAGACCCGTTACAACCTACAGATTTGAAATTTGACAAGAAGGCTTCTTTTGACATTTAGAAATCAGCTAACAGTTGGGTTTGCGGAAATCCATTCTGATGTGGGGTGTAAGGGGACGTAAATGCGAAGAATACAATTCCGTTTAAGAAATCCAAGTCATTTCTTTTCTAAATAAAAAGGCGAAATCTATAATGGATGTTTTTCAATACAATCAAACGCTTAGCTATGAGACTTCAATTAAATATATAATAATATAATTTATTGAAAAATACTGCAGAAAGTGGGCTGGTAACGTCTAGTATGACAATACAAGAAGCATTTGATTTTTTATATTCAAAACAATTAAGTGTCAATTATTCATGTTTATGTATACATTATTTCCTAGCTGACGTAAAAGCATGTAGTATTTAACATATTAAAAGTAAAGACACAGAAGAATATGATACAATTTTTATTCTTATTAGAGATCAAACCTTTTTTAAATTCAAGTTACTTGCTGTATTTCCTTTATTTTAATGATTTATTCTCACTCTTACGTTCAGTACCTGTGTATGAATGTCCAATTTACAAAGAAACACTTTAAATGAAAACGCATCTTTTTAAAACAGAATTGCAAGCAGAGGAAATTAATATAAAACTCAATTCGTCTCTTATTCCTTAATGGCGATATTTTCAATTGTATTTCCCATGATTATATATATCTTACAAGACAGATGAGTGCTTCATAAATAACATCCTATTTCATTCCATTCAGTTTGATCGCATCTTCTCTGTCACTTTCCTTGAATCCAGTGTTCCTGCTACTTTTCATATAAAGCGTATCATCACGCGCTCATGAAAGCGCTCTTGATTCTCAAGATTTGAGTGCTTCAACTCTTGAAACTGAGAAGATTCCATGCGTTTGGGGAATCTTGTTTTTAATATCCGTTGTATCATTCCGCACTTATCAAACAACTAGTACGTGAAATTTATTGGGAACACTTTTCGAGATAAACACTTCGTCTTGTCTTTTCATTAATATTATCTCGAGAATCTGTTCTCATTTACCACTTAATAAACTGTCAATGCATTTTTACATTTCAATGCAATCTTTTGCTCTCTGGTTAAATTAAACTTCAAAAAATGCGGAAGCATCCCGGTTTCCGAAATCTTTTGCAGAAGACTCAGAGAGAAAGCTTTTGAAAACTTGGGGAAACAGATTTTTTGACAGAGGTGAGACAGTTATCTTAGAAACCCGTTCTTAAAGCCACTAATTAAATTCTTTTGTTTGGAGGTTTCGTTGCGGAAATTAAATTTTATCTGACACTGACGGTCTCTCACCGCAGTTTTCTCCCACCCTAGAAGAAAACTGATTCCACAAGCACTTGAAAAATCACGGTTCGTGAAACTCGGTTTTTATCGCGCAGAAGAGTAATATTGACGCTGCAGCGCTGCAACTTCCGTTGAAATAACAAGGCACAAATGTTCCGGGAAAGGAAAAATTACGCCTCGTAATTGTTCTTTAAATAGACTTTTATTATTTTTGAGACGTACTGATAATTCATGCACATCTGCAGGAAACATATGGTATGACAAGTGCATTCTTCAGTGTGATTTTTCGAGGAGTTAATGAAGTGTTTTTTAAGACCTCTTGTTCGCCCATCCTTAAAGCTCGTCCAAACAGAGAATGCAAAACTAAACTAAGAAGATAAAAAAAAAATGTGTGCTATTAGAAAAGTCCTGTTTTAAAGCATTTTCTAAGATTCTGCACCTTGAAATTAATTGGTGTGTATGCTTCGAAATGCTAGAAGGACCATTTATAAGCTTGAAAGATCACAAACACTTTTTTTTTGTAAGTTACACGTTTCCATATCTTTCAACGCACCCCTATCTTTTTTCCTTAAATCAAGTTTAAATCAAGGTTTATTCACGGATGTTATTGTTTTGTTAGTTAAGTTTAACCCTTTTTTAAAGTTTTTTTTTTCTCTTCTAGTACAATATTTTTAAAGAATGTCTTATTTTGATCAGTTTTATAAACCAAACAACTCATTAATCCTTCATAAAGCCATTTTTTTCCGGTAATGTTGTTTAAATATTTTTTTAATACAGATCTATTTATAAAAAGAAATTCATTTAACTTATTACTTAAAATTAATTTGATTTTTAAGATCATTTTTTTTGGGGTGGAAAGTATGGTTCCCACCACCCACTGGAAGTTATTTAAAGGCAGGAAATCTTACATTTTGCAATTTTTCTCTATTGCATTACATGTTATCTATGAAAAATAATTTGTAAATACTAAAATGTATTGAAAAATAATTATAAATTAGATAAATTGTGTATTAAAAAATCTAAGAATGTATATATATTACTTTCGATAAAATTTCAGCAAACAGGGATCAATACATAATGGGGCATTGCAAGCTATGCAAACATATCTTCTCATGTTCTTTAGCAGAGCACAAGTGGTGAAGTATATTTTTTTTTGTCAAGTTAGCTTATAGTCACCAATTTTAGTCAATCGTAAGTCACGTCATCTGGAACAGTTTTCTTGCTGCTCAGGAAAATTACAGGTCGTCTTTTGCGCTTGCGACTTGAAAGCCCAGACATAATTTTCCATGCTAACCTAATTAATAACAGCACAAATCATAGGTAAGGAAATAGTTTCAGATGTACATTTAAAAATGAATTAACCCTTTAACTGCCGATAGCAAAATTCACCCCCAGTGCCACCATTTCTCCTACAGACGAGCGTTGTTTCGTGGTTTATTGGGGGAAAAGAAGAAGCGTGTTTTTCAACCTAAAAACTCTTTGCTTTCACCTTAAAAAATTAAAAAGATAAAATAATAAAACGAAAATAAAAGTTTTAATGTCTAGAATTACAATATAATAAAAAAAATATTATTTATCTGTCGTGCGATGTATTCTTAACCCGCGATCACTCGCGCGGGGTGTTCTGTAAACCCCAGCAACAAGAAAATCCTCCCAGGATTCTAAAAAGAATGCACAGAACCACAATTTTTTCTGTAGCTGCACATTTTAGGTCAGTGAACCTTCAGACCTGATGCAATCCCTCTTTTTCGAACGATTGGAATGTAATGACAGTCAAAAGTTTATCTGGGGGGCTGAGAACTCCCGCGAGAAGTTGAGCATTTGTACACAGTCGGCTCTGAATGTTTGGAAAATGATTAAAATATTATTGTTCTATATATACTTTCTGCTATCATTATCTCATTAATTATAAAGTATATTTATTAATGGTATATACGTTTTATACATGTTTATGAAAAAATATAAAATTATGTGTTTTAAAATGAAAATTGTGTATGTTTAGTTTAAACTAATGTTAGTCTCATTTGTATGCAATAAATTTAATAATTTTATTTGTATAATACAAAAAACATCTTGTACTTTATAAATATGTATCATAATGACTTAATTTTATTTTCATAATTAAATACACGTGCTAAAAGTTTGGGGTGTTCTCTACACCCCGCGAGTAACGGAGGTAGCAAAAACAGGCGCGAGTGACCGCGGGTTAAACATGGTGAACACATAAACCAGCATCCCATTCAGTTCATTGATAGCGTACAAAGATACTCAATTGAAAGACTTATTCGTACAAAAACATTAAAATGCTACTATTACACATGCCTAGCGAAAATGAGAACAAATGAAGGACAGAAAAGACAACACTCAAACGAAAAAACAAGAAATGCTGCTTAGATATGAATTTCTCCGTTGCTGGAATATGCCCCCCCCCCCTCCCGTGGCAGGACTCAATGGCTTTGGCTCCACTGTAATGTTTTCAATCTTTTTACCAGCGGTGTAACGGAGAATGTTAGGACCCCCTCTGAAAGTCAGGTTTTGCCTTTAATATTTTATAAATTGGGTAAATACGTATTTGCGTCAGGCCTTGGGTCCCTAAAGTCCTTACCCCCCCGTGATGTGTGGGTGTACGTTACGCCACTGAACTATAGACACGCTCTGTTCATTTGTTATAAACAGTCTCCCGACAACGCGCATTCAGTTGCGTTCTCTCAACGCTCCAGCAGCCCAAGCTTGATTGAAGACGAAACTTTTAATGACAGTGACATTATGAATAATTTGATAGATCATGAAGACGGACAAGAAGAACCGGATTCTTTGAGAGCTGATAAAAATATGCAGGGATCCTTTCCAATAAATTGGAAAAGCATTTTCTTAAAATAAATACCAATTAAGAAAGGAGTATGAAATTTCAAAAAGGGCTTTAATCATGTATATCTGGTTATCATGACATTTACAAGCAACTGACCACCCGACCTTCAACCAAAAACTTACCTCTTACTTTATGTTGCCAAAAAGTTAATCAATTGAAATTGTACCTTCAAGTGACGAAAGCGATTTTGAACTTATTCATTACAGGGCTTTGGATTTCGATGAGTAGCAATGGATTATGTATGTGCATTTTGAAAACTTATCCGTGTATACAATGAGAAACTATGTTTTTAAAATGTTTCCATGCGTAATATTTAATTATTCATTTTGTTATGGAAGTATTCTTACATAAATTTCGTAAATAATTGGCATATTTTATAAATGCGACTTTTCTTATGCGGTCCCTATCCACCACATAAAAAAGTTTTTTGTAGTATTTTCACAAATTAGTTCTTTATATGTAAGAGTTGATGAAATTTTTGAAAATTTTTTTTGTGCTTTTTTTATGCGGTTCTTATCTACCGCACAAAAACAGGTTCAACTGTATATATTTCCCCCTTAGTCTCCATGAAATACAGCATATATGAAATATTAATAATATAATCGTTATTTTGTCATAATTCAAAGTCATTTAACTAAATAAGAACAAATATTGCCGGTGATAAAGAAACACTTACGTCAAAGGAAAAAATATCTTGTGTGTATATTTTCCATTCGGCATTTAGTAAATCAACAAAAATTCTACGAACTCTCAATCACGGAGTATAATCATTTGAATAATAGATTTCCGTGAATTCTTATGCAGATTTTCTTTCAATTTATAGAAACTTCATACCATATAGAGAAAATAAAGTAATAATAATAATTTATGTTTTGGATGTATGTCTTTCGTTAAAAAATAAGACACATAACAGTAACGGGTATCTTTAAAAGGGATATATTCATCAAACTAAGTAAATACATCTCTCTTTGTATATATAAATAAATGTTTACACTTAAATACCTTTTACATACCCATAATAATAAAAGTATATTTAACTGAAAAACATATTTAATAAGTTTTTCATTGTACTTTTAATTTTTAAGAAATCAGCACTTTTAAAATAATAAAACGTCTTCGTTTCATTTCTCTTTAAAGAAAAAATAATTTAAAATCTTTAAGTAGTGGGATACCAATGTGGGTGTGTATATATATATATATATATATATCAGAATGAGCTTATTTGTTAAAAGGATGCATCCAAAATAATAGATTACCAAAACGGCTTTCAAGAGGATTTGCATTTTCTTAACAAAAAAAAGTCTTTTCGGGAGATGAAAGTACTGTAAATTCTTATGCATACTAATATCGTGTATCGTGTTTTATTTCATAATCCACAAAAAGGCAGTCTCATCAAAGCAATGGATAAAATTGAATGCTCTACTTTTTAGAGGAAAGAGGATTCTTTAGAAGCTTCAAAAGCGTTCATTCATTCTTAATTTCACTTTATTTGTTAATAGAAGCGCTTTCATAATAGCTATTTTTTTGAGCAGTTACTTCGAAATGGATACAAAAAATTCTCTCTAATAATGTATAGTGCCTTTTTTATAGAAATACCACGAATTTGTTCAAGCATTCAATACATATTATGAGAGATGCGCATTCTAAAGAATTCCCAAACACATATCCTTATAATGAATCTCATTCTTTCATAAATGCATTTCACTTCAACATTCCAGATAAATTTTGGGGTCATAATGCAATTCAATATTTCCCAGATATACCCTGAGGCAACATGATCAGATTACGCACTCATTCCCTCCTACTGTCGTACAAAGACTACCTCGTTTAAATCAAACAACTCCTGTGGGGAATAAAAAGGTCTGAAGTTACAAATTAGAAAGAGAAACTATCTTGGCAGAGAATCGATTGTCTTACGCAATCGGGATTGCAGAAGAGAAAAAAATAAAGTAAAAAAGTGTTTAAAATTGTCGTTAAGACAGAAAATGCATTCTATTTCTCCTTTTTTACTTCTTCCAAAGATAAATAAAGTAAATGTTAAACATACATGCACTCTCATTTTTAAAAGAGTAAGCCGAATGAAAAATATTTTTTCGCAAAACAAAAGAATTTTGAAAAAAGGCTGTATTTTGATTTAGAGAAATTGAAGGTGTAAGGCGCGGTATGCGGAGCATTAAAAGGTCTGCGTGTTTGTTACTTTTATCTAAAGTTTCTGTGTTTTTCGTTTATTATTATTTTTTTACCTCTAAGTTAATGAATCAACCTAGAATTGTTTTTAATGACTGTATGTAGGGTTTTTTTAGTAACTGGAGCTGTTTTCTCTTGCCATTAAAAAAATGTAGTGTCTTCTAGTAGTTTGGTATGAAATGTCATGGAAAGGAATAATATGAATCGGATTACAAAAATTAAAAAAAAATATATATAATTTTTTTTCCAACTACAAAAATAACTATACGATTTATAATGTTACATTTGATTTAATTTAACCATATTTCTAAAATATTGAACTAAAAACTCATAACAATATTAATCACAATTGTATCAGGGAATATACTTACAAATATGTAATTATACAAATTATGTATAAAATATGACTTGTATATGACTTATGTATAACATATGATTGTACAAAATATGACTGAATATAAAGAATAAAAAACTTGATTAAAGTTTTAATTTTAAAAAATATATACCGTATATTTCTGAATATAAGCATTTCCGTGTATCAGCCAAGAATACATTTTTCCAACGATAATATTGACACAAAATTCAAAACCCGTATAGAAGCCGAATTAAAGAAAAAAGGAACTCTATCTAAAACTCTCTCTTTATAACACATTTTTTCACTCATTTTTTATCTTTTACAATATCAGAGATAATTATTCTTCCGTTGTTAGAAAAATTTGTGAGAAGGGAAATTCATATATGGCACGTGATTATTGACCTATGTTTCATGACCTGGAGAAAAATTTCGCTGCATGATGATTATAAGCATTCAAACAACTCAATGAGTGAACGTGAATTTTACGAGATATTCAAAAACTCGTATTCAGACACTAGCTTTGAAGAATTCATGTCCCCCCCCCCTTTTAGAATTAGTCTTATTAAGAAAACCGAAAAAGTGAAAAAACAATATTGCGTGTATACTGCAGCCAAAATCGGTACAAGGAAAAATGCTCTTAAATTGTGTTTTTTCTGAGATTAGTGAATCCCTATGCAAGCTTAACTTACTTTACTTTAAAAATATTTTAAAGAGTATAAAACTAAGTTTATAACTTTTTAAAGAGCCTATTCTCGGCTTATATACTGAAATACATCGGTGCACACGTGGTACATAATTCACAGTTATAAATAAATATTACAACAAATATTAGACGACACTTTTCAGTACCTTTATATTAAAAGGTCATAACATCTTTTTTACTATCCGAAATAGTATAAGTTACCAGTACTTCTTTGAATGGAAAGTGAATAAGAACTATTTATCGAGAAAGGGGGGGGGATATATACGTGTTAACGTAAATAATAATGTTATACTATAACTAATTCGAAAATCATTTGGATGTCCTTAGTGTATAAGAATAGTTTTTCTAAGGAATTTTAATACCTATCACATAGATAAATGGTTATAACCTAACTAAAATATTTATTATATATGTGCAGATGTTTAAAAAAAATTATAGAATGTTAGAGCGAAGCTGACACATTTTATATAAAAAGTGCATAACTTACAAAAATCTACAAAATACATTTATTTTAGTTAAATAAAATCAGCCTTTTTTCTGTCATGTACATACATATACAGGGTGTCCCAGGATCATTGGGGCAAACTTTAACGTGAGGTAAGGGATATCATAAGGATTCATTTGCATAGCAACCCATAGTTAGAAAAGTCTTCGTTCAACGCTAGGTGGCGTTGTTTACAAGAGCATTTTTGGAAAAAGACATGGATTACCGCATTCATTTGAGGTGTTATCACCCACTGAGGAGAATGGAATGTTTTACAATCACCGAGCTGGCAGATTTGCACTTGATTTATGAATTGGCTGAAGGAAATGCACAAGCAACAGAAATATTATATAGCGAAAATTATCCACAGTGAGATGCACCGGGCCACTGGATGTTTGCTAATTTGTATCACAATTTGTGTGAATATGGATCATTATGAGGTAGTATGCATAAGTGAAGGCGGGCCACAAGTGATTTGAACTTCTAATATAGTACTCTGATTCCTTCGAATAATATCCAGCATTTTGTCCCATGTATGGAACTAAATGTGTTGGATACCTTTGCCCGCTAAAATGCGTGGATTTAAGATTGATTTAAGAAGTGTTCCTGTGAGCAATTCAAATTAAAATGTAAAACAAAAAAATGTGCTTGTACAAAAAAATAACGTATTTTGTAATTCGAGATGGCACAAATCAACAACGTGTTTTAACATAAGTGAATAAGCCTTTTTTTTATTAATTATATTCACGAAAAGTAAACGTTTGAAATTTTGCTACAAATATCCATTTTTTTTTAAAACAATACTAGCCCAAGTATCTAATTCCTCTGTTAATTAGTTACGAATAAATAATTCCTATTTCATTGACTATTGTTGCATTGTTTCCTCTACATTTAATAATATACCTTGTTTATTAAATAAATACTTTTAAACTCTTGACAAAATTGTTTCATCATTTCACTGAAACAGTTCAGAGATTCGATCAAATCGCTTACTTTCTTCAAGAAAATGACCTTCAAGACACGTTATTTTAGCATCTTCTGTGAATTGATCACATACTATTTTTTTTATAACTGATATAAATTCACTTTTAAACGAAATGTATTCTTTAATTGCAGTTATACGTATTTCTCTAAAGGAATTCAGAATAATGAAAATACTTATGCATTTTAACCAAAAATTACAAACATCGTTCATTATATTTATCCGAATAATAGATATGGTACCCATAATTATTCTAACAATTAGAATGAAAGATAATTGCTTATAAATAAAACATTTCTACGTGTAAATTGAGACTACGAAACGAAATTTTTTTTCATCAACTTCGACGGAACTGTTCAAAATTTAAAAATTATACTTTTCTGTAATATCGGGGAACTCTCTCTCTAATTATGCTCGCACATCTAAACATTTAATTTACCTTTGTAATCAGCTAAATTATAGAACTGCTTTAAGTAATTAAATTAATTTCCTTGCAATAATAAGTTCATTTGAACTTTAAAAATATAATTCTTTGAAATGTTTCTCGTTAGCTTTAAAATCAATAACGTAGGAAGGAAGTATTATAGAACAGGAAACTTGATATAATATATTTCATTTGAGTAAAATATGACTTGCAAGAGAGATATTTGGTACATTACAGTTTCTATGCTTTCAAGGAAGTTAATGTGAGGAGAAACTATTTATGAAATTTTTTTGTGATGACATATAGCATTTCCTAGACAAAAATTGTTGATATACGTGTATAATGAGTGTAGTACGCTAAGAATGTATAAACTACCTTATTGAATGAATAAAAAATATTTTAATGAATTATATTACCTGAATTAAAAATAACTTAGCAGTAATTTGAAAAGTAAGAATATATATAAAAAAGGTATTTTTTACATTAAGATTCCATTTCTTGGAAATTTTTTTTATTTTAATACAGTTCCTCGAATTATTATTTCCATTATTATTTTAACATCCTTTAAATGTATTTGTAAAACAAAATACTGGAACTATTTACGTAGATTCGGTTCGTTGACGATGTTATGCGGAATATATAATAGAGCATATTCACAGCGTTATATGCCACACCTCATCAGTATTCCAAATCTAACTGTTCCTTGGAATCCTTAATTGTTTATGGTGGAAGGTTTCTGATGATGTAGATTATATTGGGTGCACTAGACGTGCAGTTGTCGTGACATTTATCTCTTTCGAGAAAGCAGAAGAGAAGATGGGCCTGATAATCAATAAGTATAAAATTAAGTTAATGAACGTACCAAATAAAACAGCGGATATGTTCCTCCCCCAAAAAAGGTAAATAATCATATTTTTTAGACTGTAAATAAAATGAAATATCTAGGAATAATTATTTCAAGCCGTAATGATGTAAATTTGATATAATAGGTTATTTATGGCCAATAGATGTTTCTATGGCTTTAGAAATCAACTAAAATAAAAACAAACAAACAATCAGTTTAAAAACCAAAATAAACCTTCACAAAACTTTTCAAAGTTTTTCCTCTACTTGTCAGTCACTCTTTAAGGAAGTGAATGCTTTACCTTCAACAAAAAAGAAACGAAGATGCTGTAGGTGTTCGAAAGGAAACTCCTGAGGAAGGGTTTTAGACCAGTAAAACATAATGAGGTGTGGAGAATATTATACAAGTATGAAGCTTATGACAAAAAATATGGCGAACCTAACATTGTAAAAAGAGCCGAAACATCCCTCATTAGATGGTCGGGTCACATGTTTAGATAGAATGAATTACTTTCATAAAAAGGATATATATA
>BMAV01009759.1:1139453-1169541 GCA_019973955.1 Trichonephila inaurata madagascariensis
TGGCAATAAACCCACCTGTTGCTTAAGTTTTGCACACCAGTGTATATGAAAAATTGTCACTCGATGAATTTTTTAATTTTCCATAGGGTACATCTAATATATATATATACTATTAATAAGAATTTTAGACAAACATTCGTTTTTAAAAGAAAATTTCGCATGTACATAGAGAAACATAGATGGAAAAAAACGCATTTTAAAATAAAACTAATTTTCACACACACACGTATTCTGAAGAACATATTGTATCGAAATTTCTACAGTTCTTTATGTGTACTCTTAATTTCCCATCTTCCAAAAATTTCGAAAAACATAATGAAATAGACAACACACTAACAAATCATATGCTATAGGGATTCTCTCAGTTCTGAAATTATTTTTTACAGTTTTAATTTTCTTAAAAAAGGATTAATTATTGTTACTTAATATAAACTTTTAGGATAAGTATAAATATTGTAAAACTAACCACATTGAGATTTCGTACACGTATTCGTTTTAAAACTATTTAAGTTTTTGATATTCTCTAATCGTGTAGCATGCTTGCAATTTGATAAAAAAAGTTACTATTGTCAAATATTTATTTAAGATTCCTATTTAACCTTTTACCTTTAGAATTTCTTAAGATACTTTTATATTCATTTATCTTTTACGATAAAAATATTACAATATTTATTTAATGTATCTTAAATTACTGAATTTATGGGCCTTCAAGATGGAGTCAATACACGCGCGAACAGTCATTTATCATAAATAATTTTATTATAGGGTGTTTAAATTCGTATTTAGTGTGATTGGAAAGCATCAATGAACAAAATGCCTATTTAAAAGAACTTAAAGATTAGAATGTGTAATTACATAAAAGTTGTACTTCGTAGTAGTTCTTTACTTGTTCTTTTGTAGAAATATTACATGACAGGAAATGTAGAATATATGAAATAATTTGAAAGAGGAATTCTCAGAAAATTAGCGAGAAAACTTAAAATTTTTCTCCTGATAGTAAAATAATCTTAATTAATGATTTAATACTTTTTTTTAAATCAAATGCTTCGACAAACTTTACCTGTGAAATTAAATTCAAGACCAGAAAAGTGGTAGTTATATGTTTTATTTCCTCCGACATGAAATTGGAAAATTAATAGTGTATACAGACTTGTTGAACTTGGGAAATGAGATTTTCTAGAAAATATCTGAAAAAATTACATTATTTTATTTTGAAGTCTTATAACACCTATATATTCTCACTCTCAAAGAACTACGTTTGACAAAAAGAAAAAAAGGGTTTACATGAACGTCTGAGTTTATTCCGATAAACAGAGTCTATATCCATAAAATTTTGAATATTTAATAGTATTATCATCTTTTTATACATAAATAAATTTTTATTTAAGAGTTTTGAGAAAAGTGTTATATATATATGTGTGTGTATTTATAAACTCAAACTCAGTAACGCATCAACCCATGAGGGACAGGGTCTACTGTGCCTACGCCAGTATACGTGACCATTGGGCGCTAACCCCGCAGTGGTTAAGTCCCCAAGCAAGCTTGGTACTCATTTATCGACCCACTGCAGTAGGGATTAAAAGTTGAGTGGGCCTTGCCCAGACCGGGAATAGAACTCGGACCTGTGGTGTGGAAGCATGGAGCGCTACCACTCGACAACTGGTCCATATAAATATATGTATAGTATAATAAAATAATTAGTGAGAAAATCGTATTACATACAAGGCCAAGAAAGAAAGAAATTGATTTCCAAGAAACAACAATTGAAGATACCAAAAGAGTCTTTGGACTAAAATGAAGACATATAATGATTTCTAAGACACTGTATTAGGCCAGCGAAATTAGGTTTAAGCAATGCTTTATGGTACCACTTTCCCCCTACAGCAGAAATTTTCGACATAGTAGAAAAAACAGAGAGAGAGAGGCATGTTGAAAAAATTAGACCTATATATCTATGACACGTGATGAAACACCAGACAGTAAAATAATATATATATATATATGTGATTTAGAGTTTATATTAAATGTTATATTAATATTGAGTACTTAGGTTACAATTTTTTTTTAAAATAAAAAGCCTATTTAGAAAATTTATAATTAAAATTCTGCTTTGAAATATTTGCTGCTAAGAGTATTGATTAGGAATTCAGGAATATTTTTTAATTAGTGTCAGTTAACAGGATACGAAAATGAACTTAAAAATTTTCAGAAATATCCACTGTAAAAGTCAAACTACTTCTTAGTTCAAACTGCAGAATTGTTCATTACTTATGTACGAAATCAGAGCAAAACCTGCTAATTATGATCTTTACAATTTTTGATTTTCTTATATAGCCTTAAAATAACATTGTCAACTGTTGAATGAAGCATAGTGTTGTAAAAGTACACAGGTAGCTTGACATGCTATGCTTAAAATCTGGCAAAGATGTTTTGATGTTACTTTTGAATAATTATTTCAAAGTAATAAAGTAACTGTGTGTCCGTAATATTAAAGAAAAATTAATCTCTATGAAAAATATCAGTTACTTTTAATTATATATTGTTCTATTTTTATAAAAAATAATAACATAAGAAGTTAACAAATGGATGTTTTATAGTCGACAAGCATGTGCTTTCTTTGAAGATATCTGGACTCTTAATTAAGGTATTAGGTATCTTTTGAATGAAACAGAAAAGAAATTCAGTTCGAATGAAGGAGTTAAATAATATATAGAGGTCTTAACTTCAGGACGGATTGTTTTAAAAATGTTACTCATTGTCTAAGTTACATTTTTGTCGGAAATCCCTAACGGCCTTTTGAAGATGAAAGACTCTTCTTTATCAGTGAATGAGAATGTTTGCAGAGCACTTGTTGTCAACACTTCTTCCTCTTTTGTTTAAGTATATCACAAGATGTCACAAGTTTTGTGTGGTACTACAATTTGTAACCGTTAGCCCAACTTGGCGATATTATTCCCTTTTCAAACCCGATCTAGCTTATAATCTCGATCCGATTATTCTATGAAGATCAATATTTGATTAAGAAAGATATTTAGTTCCTTGTGTTCTTTCATTTTTACAATGATATAGTTATTGGGTGCTATATTTGTTTGAAATAGGATCTTTTTTGATCATTCATAAATTAAATTGTTGAGGATTTTTGATAAGGCAAATACAGGAGGAAAAAAAGGGTCTAATCATAAAAAACAGCAGAATCAACGAAATTTGTTACTTTTAAATAAAATAAAATAAAATTGTATGGTAAATAATCTTGTTTTTACTGATATCTTGCTAATAAGATTTTGAAACTATCTACCGTATGCAGAACAAATATATTACATAGCCAATCACGTTTGTTATGTAATAGTTGTTGTGTGTGTGTTGTCTTTTTTTTCAAGCATATGAAGCACACTTGTATATTTCTTAAAGAGTAAATAGTTAGTGACAGCTATATTCTACAGAAAATAGTAATATATTTTAACGTTAGTCGGGTTTCGAGGATTTTATGCAAAACAGTCGCAAAGAACAAGTCAGTTCTTTAAGAGCGATGGGAATTTACTGTCGAAAATCGAATCCTTGATATACAGGATTCAGCAGAAATATTCATGGAAGGTCTTCACACCTTCAACAGTACTCAGACAAAGTTATCAGTGTCTAAAATACACGTATGTAAAAGATTATTCACAAGCACAGCAGAGCTAATCGGTAGTCATGGGCAAGGCAAGTCTACTAATCGCTAGTCAAAACAATTCTGACTAATCGCTGGTCAAAACAATTCTGACTAATCGCTGGTCAAAACAATACTGATTCAGCTAGGCAAGCGTCTCCCTATTTATATTCCTCGCGGATCTTTTGAGAGAGATCCGCTTACGTCATAGATCGTGAAACCCACTAATTTCAAGAAAAATCCACACAGAGGGTCCCAAACTCACCAAAAATGGTCGTCAATGTCACACGCTTGGTCGTCAAATATGATGCCTACTTCGTTCTATCACCAAGATTTCACCAAGTTCTCATTGAATCGCCATAGAGACGGCGTTGCTTGTGAATATTACAATTTTAACATGCATTAAATGTAACTTAGAGTAATATAAATGCATTATACATCCAAATACAGACTACTTACACTATTTTACATAAAATTCATAACAGTATTTCACTGCTATGAAAGCAAAGCGGATGTATTAAAATTCATATGCGAAAGGAGTAATGTCAGTTTGGCCCCATGCTTCGAATAATTGTGTTCTTATATTCTTCCTCATTTTCTAAATTTATCTTCTACTGTTCTATGTTGAATTATTTTGTTTTTACACAAAAGATACTTCAGTCATCTTAATTTAAATAATAGGTTTCTAACTTCAGTATAACTTTTACCAAGTATTAAAATATTTAATACTGGCATATGAACAAAATATTTATGCAGAAATATAAAGGCATTTCTGAAAAATATTTGTAATATATTACTGAAGAATAAAATTTATTATATACTTTATTCACTTCCATGTTTTAAAATGATAATTTAGTTGAAGTTATGTCTGTTTTATGAAACATTTTTATTTGAAAATATATTAGATATTATTGAAATTAGCATAATTCTGTTTTGATTGGTTTTAACACATTCATAGAATCAAAAAAATTCATTTATCAAAATTTATATTTTCCCTTTTAGTACAATGTTTCATTAAGAGGACACAGTACGACTAAATCGACAAAAAACGGTCAAAAATTCAAATAAGTTTCTTTAGACTAAATTATTCTTAATATAGTTCTCTATAATCCCACAAAATTAGAAAAACGTAAGTTAATAAAATTCATATTTATAATAACTTTTATGTTCGTTTTTATTCACATCTCAATGGTAAATAAAAGCTTCAAACTAATTTATGTCAAAAGGGAAAAAAATAGTTCATTTATGTTAATTTAAAATTTTTTTTTCTACTAGGCCTAATACTTCGATTATTTATTTATTTTTTTTACCTATTGCTATAGAAACAAAAGTTGGTTTTTCATTTTTGAATCAAAGCAGTACTTATTTTAAAAAAAAAAATAGTTAAATTTAGAATTTACACATTTTTCAAAGAAATTTCAATAAGCATTCAGAAAAAAGTGTATATTTTAAATATATGTAACATGCTAGCAGTAAACCCATACCTCCTTTAGTTATAGATAGCTTGACGTATTTCTAAACCAAATTTCATGTTTGTATGTCAGTTATTGTAGGATATAAGCATCATTTTAAAATCTCTTCATAAATTTAAAAACTTTTCTTTAAAAAATTTAATGGTTAGTATTTTGTAGTATTTACAGGAAAAAAAATCTTTTTTACGTAGTCCATATACATTGTTGGTTACAAGTAAAAAGTTTGTAAGACCATTTAATCAAAGACTTTTGTATAAATAGTATCACGTCCCTTAAAAATTAAACTTAAAGCTACAACTTAAACTAATTGACAAGACAATCTTTTTCCTTTGGTTCATACACTCCTCGAAACAATAAGTAAAAAATTATGTTTGATGCATTCAGAAATTTAAAGTATTCAAAGGTTTCTACCGGAAAATTTCTCAATTTAAAGACATGGAGAATGTGTTACTTATGTAATTATATACATCAAGTACTTAATGTTCAAGCCTTAAATGTTTGCTTTTGCTCATAATAATATAGATATATTTCATATTTTGATATATGTATTTGACAGACTAATATATTTCTTTTTCGCATGCTTCATCTGAAAATGAATTGTCTGTGAATTTTACGCTCAGAAGGCGAAATACATTCATTCAATTACGGAACTCTGGAATAAAGAGCACTTTCCATTTAGTTCAAAAAATTTCTTAATAGCTTCAAAAGACTGATAATGCGTTTTTTCCTTCTCATTTCTAAAATGCATTTTCCTAACAAATCATAATTCTTAAAAGCAATGCACTCTACATTAAATGCATGTCTGGTGAAATTAGCAATTTTTAAAGACGGGTGAAATTTTTAGATTCTGATGTGTGTTTTTATCTTTATTCTCGTTCTCATAAATTCTCCGTAATTATGTACAAACTCAAGAAAGGAAACAGAATAACTGAAGTTAAAAACGAAATTCTTTTTTCCTTTTTAAATGCTTCAATTACACTGTCAATTAAGCTTTTTGATTACAGTCTTTAAAAACGAGATTTATTTTTCATTCTTTGGCAACAGTTAGTTAAAGCAGCAGTGCTTCTTTCATTTCTCGATAAAGTTCCCAGTTCCAACTTATCATTTGAAATTGTATTGTTTGATTTTTTTCCCAAGCATTGTTCGCATTAGTTGAGAAAGTTTAAATAGAGTTGAAATGAGCATCATTTTCATTTTTAAAGACCATGATGTGATAAAATGAAAAGCTATACATCGTCCTTCAAGTACTCATTTAGAAGTTGCATTTGAAATTAAAAGAGAGGCAAACAACGTCGTACATTCATTGCTTTCTTAATTCGAGAAATCTTATATATGACTGCTCCGTTAATAACTTCTTTCGCTTTGAATTAGGAAAAAATATCTATTCTGCACCAAATCCGCAATTTAAATTGCTCAATCTAATCTTAATGAGAATCGTAAGCTGTAAAAACTGTTTTTATGGAGAGAAAAGTATGTTTCGTATGACTGCTGCAAATCACTCTTTAAAATAGCTATACATCATATCATCAGGTTGAGAAGAGAGAAAGTGGGATTTAATTCATTTTTTTTTAAAGTTGAGCGAAAAAAAGTATTTTATCATTTGTTTGCTAATTATAAGCGCTTCTTTTGATATAGTTTTTAAATATGGAAAGAATTCCACAGAAGGCGTTTTAAATCTGCTTCGTTTATTTCTTCCTTAATGCTAATTACTTAAAAGAATTGCTGTTATTCCTCCGACATATTACACATCGGTGAATAAAGGCTGCTAATGTCGTTTCCTCGTCTAATAATTATGTTTTTTTTATAATTATCAAAAGTGTTTCTTTAAAAACTAAATAATAAGCAAAATAAATATGTATTCTCTTTGAAACAAACAGTATTATTCTACGTTGTGACAAGAAGCCCTAAAAATAATTAAAATTCCTGTTTTTAATGGTATAAAATGAATACAAATGTTTTACATCTTCCTCGTTTAAAACTTTTATGCTTAAGAAAACGTTACATGTGTTCTACATTGATGAACGTTATGATTCAAATTCAAAACAAAGTTTGTAGATTAAAAACCCGAATTACATAAGATGCGAGTTACATATATTTTACATTAAAAAGTACTTTCTTTGTAATAGCAATGGTTTAGTTGAAATTTTAAAAAATTGGTAAGTAGAATTATTTTTTTAAAAATATTACCGATTTTTATTCATATAATGGGCGAATTAACTATTCGGTTATTGATTATGGCTATCATCTCTAAAACTATTATATGTATGCTCCTTTCTCAGAGAAATTCCCTTTTTTTAGATTTAACATTGAATTTAAATTAATAATTCATAAAAATACTCATTGTGCTTTACGCGATAGTGGTTTATACTCCAACCTAAAAGCAACCTATTAAGAACTTTACGATTTTACTGTTGCGATCAGTAGCGACAGCGAGAAGGCTGAAAGTAAAACATCTATGGAAGATATTGGATACAATGTAGAAGTGTAAAACTTCCAATTTTCTCCAAGAAAGCTGGTGCCATTAGTACCTGATTGACAGCTAGTCCGACAAATGATGAGTTTATACTTGAAGTAAAATCTGTAAATGTCAGAGTATTCCCCTCAGAAACTTTTTGTACTGGAAAGATACTGTCAAACAGACAAGTTATATGTAGCAACAACAACTTTAAGTGCAACTGTAAATCAATACTTTTCCCTTTGTGTGATCAAAATTCAGCACTTACTGAATGAAGCATCTATTTCAGCAGGAAATATCCTTTTAACTTTTTGTCTTGAATTGAGATATAGACTCATGAACTCCTGGAGAAATTTAAGCATTTTACATTATATCTAATTTCCAATTTGATGAATTCTGACTTCTAATTGCCGTATATCCCAGAGTATAACGCGCACTTTTAACACAAAAAATAAGACCGAAATTTGCCGGTGCACGTTACATGCCAATTATAAACATGACAGCTTTAAAAATAAAAGGAAGATGTGAGCATAAAATAAATTTAGATTTCTGCATGTACCTAAATATTGTTTATACTATCTAAATACTGTTCCGACACCCCTCAAAGCAAATGACATACCTTGTCAACTTTCATTATTCGATAACACGAAAAATTCGTCATTAGTGTTTTCCGTTACATCTTCTGGCACATCATCGCGAACTCTGTTCCATCTTCAACATCACTGTTACTTTGACCCCTATACACAAATAATTACCTTCCGATCCATTTAGTTAGTTAGATGTACTTCATTTTTAAATGAATTTGAATTATTTCAGATTTCATTTCGAAATCAACACTTTCTCTATCCACTCACATTATTTTTAAACTGATATGAAGCAGTTGGCCTCCTTTTGCAAAAGTCACCTTCCAACACTTTTTTTTCTTGAGCTTTAGTGTCTTGGTTCTTGAAGTATAACGTTGTTTAACCCCTTAAGTGCCGTGGATGTGTATACATGTCCTAATGAGCTGGTGCGTTTAGTGCCCCGGACGTGTATACTCGCCCTACCAAAGGACTTTTTGTATTGGGCTGCTCTGTTTAAAACTAGTCCCACGGCTTTGGAATACAATAAAATGACAATGGCAGTGTCATTGACAGTCTAAAAGATTTATTTATTTTGAAGAAGGGGTGGGGAAGGGATTTGAAAAGGTTTTTTTCCAGGAACAATGGAATTCACAGCTTAGCAATTTTTCATGTTTTTTCGTTTGAGTGTGCTCTTTTCAATTCTTCATTTGCTGTCACTTTTGCTTACCGTGTGTAATAGGAGCTTTTTTTGTACGAATGTACTAAATGTGATGCTGGTTTATGAGTTCAACAATATTTCAGATTATATCATAGAACAGATGATTTATTCTTTATTTTTTATTATATTGTAACTTTAGAGATTAAATCTTTCATTTTCATTTTATTTTCTTATCCTTTTCTTTTCTTTCCTTCCTAAAGAGAAAGTACACAATTTTTAGGTGAAAAAATAAGTCTTTTCTTTTCTCCTAATATACCGCTTAACAAGACGCGCCTGTACAAAAAACGGTGGCACCGAGGGGTGAATTTCGCAACTTTTCCTCGGCAATTAAGAGATTTAAAGCCTGGTATAATACTAGGAATAAAGTATTTCAAAAGATATGAGCATCGCTTATGTACATTTCAAGGTCTTTGAAAAAGAAAATTCTGTGCGTTTTACTCCGATTATACACTCTATAACAAAAACACGAAGCACCAAGAACGAGTTGTCCGATAAAAATAAAAATTGGGTGGGTAGAAAGATTAAGTACGGAATAGGAAATGATTAAAATTTCTGAAAAATTGAATGATTTATTTTAGAATTACATAGTTACAAAGTAGCGATCACAATAAGTTGTTGACCCACTCTAGTGTAGATGAAAGCTCCCACACGACGTGGCATAGAGTGGTAAAGCACCCTGATGGTCTCCTGCGGTATTTCTTGCCAAATTTGCTCCAATCATTGGGCAAAATCATCAACATTCCCAGGTAGATGCAGTCACCTTCCCATCATATCCCAGACATGCTCTATTGAAGAGAGATCTGGCTGGCCAAGGAAGTGCTTGATAAGCTGTAAGACAGTTCATAGCAACATGTGCCGCATGTGGTCTGGCCTTATCTTTTGAAAAATAAGGCCAAGGTATTGTAAAAGGAACGGTATAAAACGGTTCTCAGAATGTCGTCGACGCACCGTTGGGCTGTAAGTGTGCCTCTAATGATGATCAAAGGGATCCGGATGTCAAAAGAAATGGCACTCCAGACCATAACTCCTGGTTGAGGGCGTGTATGACATGCAATAGAGAAAGCAGGATCGCCACACTGCCCTAGGTGTCTCCAGAACGTCTTCGATGATCGTCAGGACACAGTTGGAAGTGTGATTCGTCGCTAAACACTATACGTCCCCAGTCAGCATGATTTCAACCAGATAGAGCCAAGAACAACAGTAATTTGGCTTGACAATGCGTAGGCGTAAGTGGCAGGTGGGATAGCCATTGGTACGAGCTTAAATTTTGCTCCACCATAGGTCTTTTAATGGTCATCATGGACACTCACGTGTGGGTCGCACGTTTGAGGGTTGATACCAATGAATCAGGCGCTGTGACATTTGATCTGACAATCAATCTGTCCTCCCGATCTACTGTGGCCCTAGGTCGACCATTACCATCATGACGCTGAAATCTGCCACTGTCCACCCATTCTTGTCAGCATCTTGTAATGACCGCATCGCTTCGACCCGTATGACGAGTGATTCTCCGATTTTCCTAGCCTGCCTATTTCAATCCAATCATACGACCTCTTTTAAACTCAGACATTTGCTCGTAATGAGCTCTAATCCTACGCCAATCATTTTTTTTCAGTCGTTGGAAGGTATCCTAAATCACAATGCAACAGAAATTTTGACATCCATAGTGAAAATTGCTTTTTATAGACACCTGCTAATTGGGCAGTTCCGATGCTCTGTAGCTCCCACTATTGATTCGATGGACACCAAATTTTAATCATTTGCACGTTTTTCATTTTTAATCATTATAAATGTTATCGCATACGAAATTTCATTACAATCGGGTAACTTCTTGGTGCGTCGTTTTTTTTTGTTATATAGTGTAGCTAAAAGTTAAAAAAACGCAGTTTGAATGTATAAGTGCGCGTAATACCCCGGAATATACGGTGATTCTACATTGAAGAAAATGAATTAAAACAATTACTAAGAACGTCAGTAAACTAGAAAATTTTGAAGAAAGGAAACAAAATTTTTTTCTTTACTTATACTGTGCTATAAAAGCACACAATAGCAATATTTCTCTTTCAATGATGGCTAATACTAAAACTATTCATGATGATATTACTTAGCTTTTAACAATAACTCAGTAATAATATTGCCCACTAATTGAACTAATATGCATTTCCTAAGAAATATTTAAGTTTCACATTGAATATGTCCTGAAAAAAATTTCAATAATTATTTATTATAATAATTTGTTGAAAGGAAGAGTATGTTTTTTTGTATTCCTAAAAAGTTGTATAGTTCTTTCTAATGGTATCTCTCTCTCTGCTTTCATTTTCATTTCTAGAATAAATTTCCCAAATCTACTGATAAGCATCGCCTAATTCATATCATTAAGTAAATTAAATGATGCTTCACTTAATTCTTATTTTAATTTAATATTGAATAGTTCTTCATGCATGAATCAGTAATCCATTAGCACAAACATGCAAACAATTCATCGTTGCTTTCGTGGGATGGTATTTTCAGCATTTTCCCATTCGGTACATTCTTAATCTTTCAAACCTATCATTGAACACGTCCGATAAGAATCAACCCATCTCACCACCGATTGCCTTTGATACAATGTGTTCAAGAAACCGTAGTTTTCCGAGAAAATGATCAATACAGAGTCGTCGAATTCTTCGAGAAGGTTTTCACTCTGAATTGTGTGTTTCTCATAAATTGCGAAGTGAACCATTTAAAATCTGTAAATTCATTGCCTCCTGCGGCACTGCATTACCAACTTTCATTAGACTCTAAACTGCTTGCGAATCGCGTTCCATTCCAATGCGGGGCAAGATGAACGAATAAAACTGAGATCTGAGCGAAGGAGAGGTGGTGCGTAAGTAATAGATTTCCTTCTGTGCGGAAAGCATTTGCATCCTGTGAATTACCGACGCTTAATTAACCCTTTTGTTCCTCATGAAAGGATCCAGATGTTAAGCCTGCTGAGGAGGATCCATTGGCTCCCTGATAAATGAAAGTTGCGTGCACAACTAAAGACACATTACTTAAAAGAGCAAGGAGGCCGCTTATTAATATGCATATGTGGATTTAAACACTATAGTCTGTTGTGTACCGAGTTGAGAAAAGGAGGCTGTGTTCATACTTGAATAATTCAGGTGAACTTCGGAAATTTTCTGCATCATTCGATGCAGGGGAGTTCAGACACAGATTAGCTAGAAAACCTAGTTTTCGCTATCTTTCTATGTGAGTGGACGAGGCAAAATATAAGAGGAAGAGTACTTGGTAAGTGATTTGAAAATTATTTCGTAATATGGTTGCTAAGTCGTTTGTTAGTTAAAAAAGTAAAAATTTGACTAAATGAGTGTTCCCAAAGTAATTATCTATAGATTTTCAAAAAGTACTTACATTACATATATTTAATCTAAGCTTAATCTAAGCTAATAAATACTTGATTCATTCAATAATAATAGCAAATAGTGAATTTTGTTAGCTGCATTAAAAAATACTCTCTTGCAGTTCATTTATAATTACCCTGAATATAACAGTAAACATTCTACTTCATATATCTAAATGGTTCAGAACTAATGTACTAGAGATGAATAATTCAAATTTATCTAGGCTTTTTTTCATCTTATTAATATTTTTGTACTTCTTTCTTTCAATAAAATTTAAGATTTCCACATGTAAAGTATGAAAACAGCATGGCAAATATTGACATATCGTAAGGTATCTTTATAAAAATCTGCTATTCATTTCCAATTATGTTAATAGTTTATTACTATAAACTTAAGTATTTCATAGTTGAAGTTATCTCCATATTCTAATATTAGATAAAATTACTTATTATTATTTTATTCATATTTCCTCTAGTGTTATTAAACTTATGCTATAATTTGCAACTCTTATTAGTTTTTATTTCTATTCATTTTATACTTTTGTTAAGTGCTACATTTCAGCCATTCCCATGATTTAAATCTGAATTAGGGTCCAGAATCTGGCACTCGGATTTAGCGCGGGCTTTGCCTTTTTAAGGGCAATTTTTAGGTAATTTACCTCTATCTTGTAATGGATTTTAGATATTCCTATCCATTACTTTCAATAGATTTTTGCTCAGTATTATTTACATAAAGGGGGAAGGTTGGCTGTCCAAAAAACATATTCAACCCCACTTTTATGTAAATTATTTTATATATTAACATGTCCTAAGTCAGCAATGTTTATAATACTGCAGCATCTATTTTATAATTTTAATCTCGGTTACTCACATGTCCTTCATTGTGTGATTTTCCTACTGTCTCTGTGTTTTTCGAATGTCATTGTTGGATGTTATCTCTTGTTTGTAGAGAATAAGCCTATATATATATATATATATATGAAGTATTTCATTTGCTTCGGAACATATATAACTTTGAATTTTGCTGATTTACTGAATTAAGTTCTTAACAATATTACTTCAGAAACTGAAAATTAGAAACTTTGTGTGAAATTATAAGAAAAAATTATATACACATACACACACATATAAATAAGCACAGTATAAGACTGAAATTCGAAATACAGCCTCCTGCGAGGTGATGAAAACAGTAAAATCACTATTGAGCGTTGTTACCACGGCTGGCAATAAACGCTGCTACACGCCTAAATATTAAATGAAAGAGGATTCATATATATGGATGGTACATACCAGCCTATTCTACCACAATATACAGTTAAATTGAATATAGTGCACCATGGGAAGATGAATGCCTTGTCAATCGTTCTCCAATTATAGAAAAGAAGGGTTTTATAGGCAATATATCAGAAAACCTGGCGTCATTGAAGCTATGTAATCTGGTTGACAAAAAGGGCGGTAGCGCATTTCTTAGTTGGAATGTGTGTTTAAGGTTATGTGAGGAAAACAGGCTCCAAAACCTCAGAATATGGTGTTGGCTGGTCATTGAACCGTCAATTCATACATGGGTTACCGAGGTAAAATCACATATTACTCCAAATCGAAATAATAGCAACACGACTTGTTAGCAGATGCATAAGGCAACAGCTGAACAACCTCTCCCCTCAGTGTCTGCAGATTCTAATTCAATCATCAGGGAGTTAAAGGTAGACGTTTCACTTGTATGTAAAAAAAAAAAAATGTCATACCTTTCGGCTTCCTCTACAGATGCTCAATGCTCTATTGACGTGTTTGTTCTGAGACAAAGGTAATCGCCGTAATGTGTACGCCTTGTGGATATCCCACTGTATTGCAAATGACACTAAATGTTACATGAATACATTGATCGTATATATGTTGTTATATGGAACCTTAAAAGGTACAGATTTCCTTCACTGTTATGCTGACATTATGATTGTATTGTGTGTAGTAATGAAACTAGTCTAGTACAATCGGTGTCATTGGTCAGCTACTCCCTCTTGAATCAATAGATTACTAATTCAAATCACTGTTGCTTAGTTATATCTGACACGATAACTGATTTCTCAGGGTTACTTTCATTATCCGTTGGTGACAATTCTTTTATGGAGGAACTCTGATACGAGTTTAAATAATGCTCGAATGCTTTTTCAAGGCATACTGAAGAGAATCAAACTAATAAGAAAACACTCAAAAAGCAATTCCGATTCTTCAAAATAGTATTTCGTTCTCATTTTATACACTGCTTGGTAGCACTTTATAGACCCATGATGTGAGTATAAGCCGAAACGCTGATTATTTGCATATCCCACCATGGTATACATATGGTGAAACTTTTACTCGATTTGGAGGTTTTTCCACGATGTTTTGTTTTGTGGTAACAGGAGTATAGTCATTTCACCGAGACACCTACGTTTGATGTGTCGAGTTCTTCTGTGTCTCCACCAAAACCGGATACTATCGAGAGGATGTCTTTTTCTTCTGGAGTCACCAAACTTGAACTTTCGTGTTTCAGCTAGAATATCTAGCCCCCCCCCCCACTAATAGTTATGTTGTTGGGCAATAACAGTGCGTGTAGTTTAATCAATATAGTGTTTTTAATATTTAGTATTTATATTTAACGTTAGATGTTTTAAATGAATTCATATTGCTTAAGTTTATGAATTAAAAATTGAAAAATTACCTAAGTCTACTGACTGTTTATAAGAAGAGGAGTCATGTATCATCTGTAACCGTTAAAGCTCGAAAGTCGTTAACGGGCAAATTATCTGGTTTGCTCCTCTTAAGTGCGGTATCAGGAGTTTTCTGCATTTTAACTAGGTAATCTTCACATTGAGTTTTCTGCACCATTAAAGTTCAAAAAGTTTGTTTCTCATATTTCCTTTCTGTTAGGAATTTTGGTTAAACATTTTCTCATCCCAGGATAATTTATCCTAAATATTTATAAACAGAATGACAGAGATGGCAAACATATTCAGTAAAAAACTCCTTGAGTTAATTTATAATAAATTTAATTACGATTACCAGTATCTTCTGGAAACAAATTAAATGTTAAAAGTACCAATATTATAAAATATAGCTACATATATCGATATATCAATCACAACCATGATGAAAAAAATTGAAAATTACTAACGTGATTCTTAAGATATACGAAAATAAATAAATATCATTATGTCCATTTCCTCTAAATTGTAACAATATTTTAAGCTGTAGTTTGTATGGATTTTTGTAGATCCTTGTATTGTAGTTTTTCAATTGAATGGTGATTGATTCTATCAACTAATGTGCTGAATGTTCGATTACATTAACTTGATTCTTTACAGCATTAAATTTAAGCTTCCAGAAACTTTGCTGTTTTTCCACCAAAGATTTTTTTTTCAGTTTAGCTAGTGCCTAATTGGTAATGTGCAGATTACCAAGGTAATTTGAGAAATGAAACAATTTTCAACACTTAACTTAATGTGTAGATTACCTAGATAATTTACAGATTAACTCATTTCCCCATTTTAGTTGTAACATATCCATAAGTTCTTAAGTTAGTTTGCATCGATATTGATTTGAGCATACATTCAAAGCGCTCGTGATTGCTTAAGAAATTGGCAATAATATTTTCTCCAATACGTTTTATTCTTACCCAAGTATATTAAATATATTCTAAAAGTTTTAAGTAAATGCTCTCTCTCTGGTCGCTTCCTAGATGCATCAACACTTAAAAAACCCAGTAGATAAAATTATATCAAATTAGATATGAATAATGATGAATAAATAATAAAATTTAAACTCTCATCCTTTACATAATTAGATTTCTGAGGTAAAAAAATCAATTTATGTATAAGCAAATACATTCCTAACTTATATTTCCCTAATCCACAAATATTTATGTTAATAATTTGTTTTGACAGCACTTGGCTTTCGAAAAGAAACAATAAGTTTAAAAACTACTCGGAGTTTATTTTCGCTACATTGTGTCATCTTTAAAGATTTTCTTGACAAGAAAAATGCAAATTAAATTAAAACAATTAATCTAATATTTCTCTGTTGTGTCACTAAACAAAAGCTATTGCATAATTAATCAAACAAATCGTATAAAACAAACAATTACGCAGCACTTAATCCTTGTAAAAATTGTTTTACACCAAGATGAAAATATAAAAAAGGAACATAATTAACTAAATGAAACTGCATTTATAGTACTAGTAAAAAAGAAAACTAACTAACGGTTGCAGTTTTTCGCCTTATATTGTTTTCCCCATCAATTAAGTTGACTATAAATCTTAACAAACACGGTTACTATTTTCTTTAAAAAAAAATATTTTAATCCATTTTTTTTTTTCTTTTTTCGCAATAGATTGGGAGTACACGGGAAATTTGACATGAAAATATTGCTCACGTTTGAATTTTAAGCTCTTATAATACAAAAAGACTCATGGGAAATTACGCACATGTAGTTAAATACATGTTGAATAAATACACATGAATTATGGAGCTTTGGAGACTCTAATAAGCGGTTTAATTCCTCCTGCTCATCGTTGGGAGAATTTATTCAAATTGATATTTTAAAACTGAGTATTTTTCATGTATTTATGATGAAGTAAGAGTTTATATACTTAAGCAAATATTTCAAAAAGCTTATTATTTACTGACAAAACCTTTACACGCAAAAGTTTCCGTTATTCTTTCCGCATTTTAAAAATGAACATCGTTACAATGTTTGATAGTTTATTAAATTACCTTGGTTTGATGTTGTGTTGTAAATTTATTTCTTAAAATAATTCGTTTGTATTTATATGCTCTAAATACTAAAAAATATTGGACGAAGAATTTTTTTTTAAAAAAACGTGTGTTGTTTTAATTTTTAATTTTTTCAAAAACATTGTTTAAAATACATCGAGAAAAAAAAAATCAGATATTAATAATGAGAAAAAATTTAAATTAGAAGTCTCAAAATTTCTAATTTAAGCAAAACATATTAATCAAACGGTTTGCTTTAGGTGGTAAAATACAACCTCTGACAATAAAGTTCGGTGAATGAAGTCAGAACGGCCGATCTGGCAACACTAGCGAAACAAGACGCTGCACATACGTAGTGGCAGGTTTTTACCATCAACCCCCACCGTTGTACAGTTGAGCGTCGTTTGTATTCCGTGTAAGACTTGTTTTACGAAGTGTTCATTTAGTGCGTTGGTTCTTAACTAACATGAAAATGAACGAACAAAAAATCAATTTAAAGTTTTGTTTTAAGCTTGGCAAGACACTGAAGGAAACTTATGTGATGCTGGTACGTGTTTATGAACATTAAGCACTGTCTTTAAACTGTGACTCAAACTCGCTTTCAAAGGAAAGGTATTTGATGATACTCCTGGCATCCAACCAAACGTGACAAGGCTTTTGAACTCCATCCCAAAAGAAGACTTCTTGCAAATTTTTTAGCTCATGTATAGCAGTAGTGCACAGCTATGGGAGGGGCTATTTCGAAGGATAGTAAGATAACTTTCGTTAATATTTCATTTACGTTAACATTACCGGACTATTCACTGAACTTTATTGTCAAAGGTTGTAAATCATGTAATTTGAAACATATCTCGTATTATTTTTTGTTCTTATTATATAAAATAAATGGCATCATAAATCTATGAAATATTATCACAAAATAAAATATGCTACAATATAAGTACGATTCCTGTTATAACAAAGACTTTGTAACAGGTACTTTTCGGGCTCCTCTACCAATTCCCTTGAGGAAAATGTTCTTTAACTGGGAGTTTAGTTTAAAAACCGCTTTCCATAGAGATGATTTTATGCAAATGTAACTTTTATTTAAATCCTGACGTTGGGTATATGAATTTAATCGTAAATCGTGAAACTAAGAATAAGAAAAGGTGAATTGCGATTAAGAGGTTCGACGTTCGGAAGTTAATATTCTTCATAGGATCTCCACCAGGAGTGTGGAAATAAATATCATTGGAGCTGACCGAGCCATCGGGGCTCGAGAAGAACCATCACGAGGAGCTCCGACTGAAGCTAAGTTATTTTCAATAATTTTATATGTCAGATTAAGAGTTAGGATTTCAGGTTGCTCCCAGAGGAAAGCTATAAAGTTGTATACTTTCATAAAGTGTTAAACGTAGATTAAAAGTACCTATTTTTAAGATCATGTCTGCTTCTTTCCTGACCTCTTACACCCGCGACAACTTTAGTCCTGAAAAAAATAGTTTGAAAGTCTTGGGGTCTTAGCTTAAAGGGTCATATAGAAAATGAGGTAACTCCCCCTTCCCCCCCCCAGGCATCCTCATCTTCATTAGCCCATAACTCGAAGTGTGTCTTTTATATTTTTTTTCAGCACATTTTCATATTCTAACTTTGTATTTCTCATCACTATGTCAAAGTTTCATAGTAAAAATTTTAAACTAAAATTTATTTCTACTCACATGTATTTCATTCACATTCATAAAGTGAATTGCATGTTTAAATATTATGTCAGATGACGAGACCCCCATCCAAGGCATGGAAACGTGAGGAATTTGGTCAACAACTGATTTGATGTGAATTATGCGTCCCTTTTTGATAGCACTTTAGAAATGTACAATATTCTTAAGACCATCACTCCCCATTTTTAACACATATCTCTAAAAATATTTTAGATTACTTTTTTTTTAAAACAATTTATATTTTCAAAACAGATTTAGTTATCTTAGCATTTGTAACAGCGCTATGTGTGTGTGTGTGAACAAATCTTATTCATAGTTAAAATATCAAGTCTGGATTTAAACATGTCTGAAGATAAAACGTTTGGTTGAAAGCTGTAACTGTGTTTGTCGCTGTATCTCCTCCTCTTGTTTGTTGAGTTGCAGATATCGCTGATCACTGAAGTTTCCGGGGGAGTCTGAACGTAACATGCATAAAGAAGCCAATGGTCAAATTCGACCAATGGCAAACAAGCAAAACAGAAATTGTAATAATTTACTTTTATTAAGTTTGACACTAGAAATGAGAACGCGATATGCAGGCAAGAAAAGCTAAAAGTTAAGAATCAATTTGTATTTATCTGAACGAGATGAAAGCCCCTCGGATTTGACAAATGTAAATCCTCCTTAATCTTGAACAGTAAAAGTGCTCTGAGCAATATGATCCTGGATCCCAAGTCATGTTGGGATCCCTGACAATGAGAGGGCCGACCTAAAGGCCAAGCAGGGAGCCGAGTCATCCTGACTCTCAGAAGAGCAAAGAGCCTTATTTCCACATTCATTGACAAATATACTATCGTGACACAAACGACCAAGAGCCATGGAAAGCCATGGGAAACTCTGGCCACTGTGGGTCCAGAGACACCTGAAGAGAGCCGAGGCTGTTGTCCGCTTTCGCCTAACCACCGGACATGACTTTTTGGGAGTATATATCCACTGACTTGGCCTCGCAGCTACCTAACGAGGCCTACCTACTCTGCAGCCATGCTACAATGGATGGCAACCACCTACTCCAATGCACTGAACTTAATGAATATCCAACTGACGAAATCGTCAGTTGGTACTGGGAGGCTCGGCGTCAAATGATTAAGAAACCAAGCATGGGCGTTGGATAGATAACTTCATTAAACGAGGGTTGGGGCATAAGTAATGGCAACTTTTTTTTCTTGTAGATATGTGAATGAATCACAAACGTATATGTGTCGTGTGAAAGTTCTGCAGGCATAGTGTGTATGCAGAACAACAGATGGATCTGTGATAGCTGGTAGTATCGCAGAGAGGGCTGTGCAATCAGTCAGTTGGTGAGTGACGTGTGAGAGGGAAGTAACCCGTGCTGAGCAGCGCGCTTACATCAAAATAGTCATTCGCCAAGGGAGAAGTTCACTCTGTGACTTTGATCTCATTCCCAAGATCAAGGAACTAATACTTGGTAGGCGGTTTGCAACATGAGAGTATATTACTAATGCTGTGAGCCAACATGCCATTCGATTCACACGTGGTGCAGCAAATGCTGAGGATGATGGTATTCAGCGCTTCCCACATCGTTGACAGCGTGTGGTGACAGTAGCAGGGGACTACATTGAGGGTCTTTAGGCTCAGCTTTCTCATGCCAAATTTATGTGTACTGTGTTGTCATTCTTTTGCACAGTGAAGGCCATATTACCTTGTATACTACCGTAATAAATTAGTGTGTTACAATATTTCAGTGCTATTCATTGTCCACACATGTAGTTAACCCCTTGTCTTTTCATCTGTATATGTCACATTTTCCAAACGGACTGGTATCTTCAAGAAAAAAAATAGTTGCCATGACTTTTGCCAAACCCTCGTATATTATTCGTGGGCCCCCTTGTGGTACGGCGTTGTTCTAGCTTAAAATGTTAATTTGGTAGGAAGGAAGAAAACCCGTGTTAGAGGGGATATACCTCGCATATAGACTATTTTTAAATGTTGATTTTTTATTTGTCTTTTTAGTTTTGCTGTAAAAATACAGTTAATAGTTTCTTATGGTGTATGACCAATCTGAGAGGAAAAAAAAATCTAGAACGAAAAAGCCTTTCTGTAAAGCCTTTTTACAAGATTTCTTCTGAATTACATAAATGTAGATCCATTTGCACATATCATTTTCGTTCTATTAAAAAAAACAACTTAAAAAATAAATATTTTGTTTCTCCTTTATTACAGTAATTTGTATAAATAACACCCGAAATATTTTAGAAAATTTAATTAAGAACTACTTATTGATAAGTGAGACATAAACAAAAAGGAAAAATTTAGAAGTGAAGCAATATTTAACTCATGGGCGATGTAAAAATAAAACTGCTCACTTTACCATTGTGAGGATAAAGACTATCTAAATGATAAAAATGAATTTCCTTGGAATCACAAAGACAAAAAACAAGTAGAAGTCATTATTTTGTGGAGGTTATTTTTAGGTTTCTTTCTGATATACTACTATTCGACATATTATTGTTAAATTTCTAAGAAACCATATTTTTGTACACATGTCCGAGAAAAGTTTCTGGAGAAAAAAGAAAAATAATAAGAGTCTTTTTCTTCGGAAACAATTAGAGAACTTCTGTTCTCTTTCATTCCAGTAAAAGAAAGAAAAAGGCTTTTGTGGATTTTTATTGACTTTTTCTTTTATCTCATGTTACGAGACAAAAAAAAGAACTATAATAAACTGATAATAAATCTTATACTGAATACAATCAAAGCAAAAGGCACAAATAAATTATGAAAAAAATCGTATAAATATGCATAATTAAACTATCTCAACACAGATTTATATTTATTTGATAACAATAAAAACGAAACAAAGTATTAAACTAAAAAATAACTCAGCAACACAAATTGTGACAATTTACATAATTTATCTACAGTCTCATTCACACACATAAAAATGATCCTGCCTTAGTCTGTTAACTTGAAGTATTTTTATTCCAGATTAATTTTTTTATATTCTTTTTGTTATGAAAGGATAATGCTGACTCGGAAAACAGTCTAAGTGACACAGAAATGAAATGTTCTATTTGATAATAGTTTATTTAACAAGGAAATTCTTAAATGAAATGGTCTACAATAGTAGAGAAGAAAGAAAAGCGTTTTTTTTTTCAAAATTATTCTCTGCCTGACTCTAGTAAACTATTCGAGAAACTTAACTACACTCGCGAAGTACCAGGTGACCCAAAAGTCCGGTAACATTTGAAAATTCAATTATTCAAGGAATAATGTAAATAGAGAGGTAAAAATTGACACATATACTTGAGATGTTTTAAGTTAGTTCCCCCCCCCCCGCTCCCAAAAAAATGCATGCAATTGGGCAGCAAAACGTCTGTGGTATCGAATGAAAATTATATGTAAAATGAGATATAGTTAGAGAGGAAATAGATGCACCGACAATTGCGGCATGTTGACTTTACAAGCAGTACCGATTTAACCCCTTAAGTGCCACGGGCGTGTATACACGTTCTGCTCTGCTACTGTGATTAGAGCCCCGGACGTGTATATGCGTCCTTCCAAAGGACAACTATTTGCATAATGCTGCTTTGCTTAAATCTAGTCCCATAACTTTGGAATACAATAAAATTACATTGAAAATGCTTCTAAGGAATTTACTTATTTTGGAGAAGAGGTGGGGAATGAATTTGTGAAAGGGTATATTCCAGGAACGATGACATTCTTAGATAAGCAGTGTTTCTTGTTTTTTCGTTTGAGTGTTGTCTTTTCTCTCCTTCATTTGTTCTCATTTTTGCTAGCCGTGTGTAATAGTGTGTTTATGCAAAGCAAAATATTAATCATTAATATCGCTATCAATGCACTGAATGTAATGAAGTTTATGTATTCAACCCTATTTCAGAATATATCACGCAACAGACAAGTCTCTCTCATAGCTTTTATTTATTACTATATTATACTATAGATATTAATTTTTGTATCTTTATTTACTTATTTTATTATTTTGTTTTCTTTTTTAAAGTGAAAGTAAACAATTTTTAAGTGGAAAAACACGCCTATATTTTTCATTCAATAAACCCAGTAACAACACGTGCATAAGGAAAAAACAGTGGCACTGGGAGATGAATTTCGTAGATTTTCCTCGGCAGTTAAAGGGTTAAACTCATTTCGGGCCCTGGGTACGGAAGATTTATAGGCGCCCTTGACACTGGCAGATCGAAATGTATAACCAGAAAATATGGTTAAGTCCAGCTTATCCGAGTTCTTCTGGTTCATGAGCCCATGGGCGCCAAACACCCAATGGATAAACCGGCACTGTTTAACAGAAAAAATATTCTTAGTAAAGCTGTACTATCGGAGCTGAGAATATGTGTGTGTGTTACTTCAGCTTTACGATCCTATTGCAATAAGAAGGGTGTAAAAGATCTCTTACACAAATATTTTGGTTCGAGCCGCCACTTCCCTCTTTCTTGGCTTCTCATGTCCCCAGAGCTCAATCCGTGTAATTATACACTACAGCCCATTAAAATTGCTACACCAAGAAGGCGACCTGCTGCAGAAGTGAAATTTAAACGACAGGAAGAAGGGGCTGTGATGGGCAAATGATCAGCTTTTCAGCGCATTCAGACAAAGCAGGCGTCGGTAGCAACACCTACAGTGTATTTAAATGAGAAAATTGTTCAGCCGGTTTGCCATACATGAAATGCATTTAAATGTTGTTACCTATTGAAATGTTGTTGTGATGCCTCGTGTAAGAGGCAGAAATGCGTACCAGCACGTTTTTGACTTCAATAAAGATCGAATTGTAGCGTACTGGAATTGTGGTTTGACGTATTACAGTATTGCTGTTCGCGTCGGCTATTAGCAGAATATGGAATTGGTGGGCTCAGGAAGGCGATATGGAAAGCCGTGCTGGATCTCAACAGCCCCCTATCAATAGAAGCCGAAAAGACAGGCGTGTTACCCGCATGGCCTTGGCTGGGATAGCTAATTGGTCATGAGTTCGAGCTTAATGCCACCGAAGACCCGCCGTGTAAGGGTGCGATGCACGTTAAACCTGACGAGAGCTTAAACGTCCTCCTGTTGGTGTGATGTGGTAGTTAGGAGAGGGGAATACCAGCTCAAGTGTCGTCCTCGTCACTTGATTATGGTTCAAAATTGAGAGGTCCGTCGCCAAAAAGCCCTCGTGTAGCTGAACAGTGTGACGTAAATATTCATTCGCTCGTTCATTCACCCGCAAGGCCTTACTGGATCGTGCAGCCACGTCACGAGCCCTGAGTCAAGAATTGGGGTCGTTTGCAAGACAACAAGCTTCAGCATGAACATTTCGACAACGTTAGCTGCAGCATGGGCTCTCAGATCTGAGACCATGGCTGTGGCTACCCTTGACACCACATCCCAGATAGAAGCGTCTTCAATTGTGTGATCAACGACGAACCTGGTGCACGAATAGCGAGACGTCATTTTTTCAGATTAATCCAGGTTCTGTTTACAGTACCAAGATGGTCGCATCCGTGTTTGGAGGTATAGTGGTGAACGCCCATTGCCAGGATACTTTCATCATCGTTATACTGGCCCATCACTTGGCAGGATGGTGTGGGGGTGCTATTGGATACACGTCTCGGTCACCTCTTGTTCGCATTGACTTCACTTTGGACAGTGCACGTTAGATTTCTGCTGTGTTACGACCCGAGGTTCTACTCTTTATTCGAGTCCTACAAAACCCAACGTTTAAGCAACGTAATGCACGACTGCACGTTGCCGGTATTGTATGGACCTTCCTTCATACTGAAAATGTTTGACTGTTGCCCTGGCCTGCACATTCATCAGATCTTTCACCAATAGAAAACGTCTGGTCTGTGGTGTAACTGGCTCGTCACCATATGCCAGTCACTACATTTGATAAGCTGTGATATCGTATTGAAGTTGCATGGTCATATGTACTTGAACGTGACATCCAATCTCTGTTTGACTCAATGCCCAGGCGTATAAGTGCTGTTATTACTGCCAGAGGAGGTTGTTTTTGGTACTGATTTCTCTGGATCTATACACTCAAATTTCTTGGAAATTTAATCACTTATTATTTCTAGTGTAATATACTTGTCCAATAAATATCATTTTGTTATCTGCATTTCTTCTTGGTGTAGCAATTTTAGTGATCATTAGTGTAGGTTGTAGGTTTTCATGAAGTGGAAAATTTGCTGCGATCATCCGACTTTATTAAGAATTCTAAAAAACAATATCCGACAGCAATTTTTTTTCTCGCCATATCTACAGATATGCTGAACAATGCTGTTCTCAACATTGACCTTTGACTACGGGCATTGTTAATGAATGACGGCCGATATGTTGAGCATTTGTTATAAAGAACATCGTTTATTGCTAAAAATCAATTTTTATGATAAGTACTGATTTTGTGTTATATTTATATATATATTATTATGATGATGATTTTGTTATACATATCCCTCTCCTTAAGTCATTCCATGAACTATGAAATTTTCAAATGTTAACGGACTTTTGAGTCAAGTGGTATTTTAAGAAATATGTGCATTGCATGAGTAATATCTAATGCAGCGTTTCTCAAAATGTGGGGTGCGCTCCCTAGAGGGGCATGATAACGTTACGAAGGGGAAGCGAGCATATTAAAAAATCGAAAACAAAAGATTACTTTTTTTATAAAAAATATTACTTTATTGAAAGTAAACAAATAAAAGATACATTCTGACATAATAAAAAACAAAATACACATTTACACTGATATAATACACTTATAAATGTATCAGTACTGCACAACGTATTTTATAATTAATTTAACTTTACCAAGTTAAGGATAACATTAATAATTACCAATGACCCCATGGGCTTGTTATATATAAAAGATGTTATACAAATATTAACATTTATCTTGATAAGTTTTGTACGGTTTATAATTAATCCTTTAACTGCCGATTAAAAAGTACTCGATTCACTCCCCAATGCCACTGTTTTGCACATAGTCACGCGTATGTGATGTATGGGGGAGGGGGAGAAAAGGAATAAATAAGTAAATTCTCTGAAATAAGTAAATCCTTCGCAAACACTGTCCATGGCATTTTATTGTAGTTCAAAGCCTTTAAAATAATTTTATGGATACCAGGGCACACAAAAGATCGTACTTCGGAAAGAAAGCACAGAAAGATCGTATAGAATACTTACTCTATAAATACATAAGGGGCAATTAATGCTTTGGCTGAACGAGACATTTATATACGCAGGTGACTCTTAAGAGGTTAAAGTCGTATTGTAGCCTTAGCTTTAAACAGTATTTTTGAATTAAATACAACATTCTTCTCTCGCCGCGCCCCCCGGCCCATGATGAAAATTATGATTGAAAATTGGGTCGCAAATATTGAAACTTTGAAAATCACTAATCTAATGCTATATATAAAAATGTTATTTGAAATAAATGGGTAAAAATCTATACAATAACTTTTCTAATTAATTTGAGTCGTACTGTAGTTTTCAAAGCTTTTTTCGTGACCAGTTAATAAGATTTTTTTAACATTTCTTCTGGGAATCTAACTTAGACATCACCTAGATTTATAATTTCAGAGTGCCACTTTAATAATGAATCAATATAGATTTTTAATATTCTTCTCTTCACAAAAGGGAGTGTTTTGGTCCAACTTCCTTTTTAAAAATTATTTTAAAGGGATCACACTAAGTGAAAACCGATGATAAAAAAGTGACTTTTCAATTTCTCATAAGAAAATAAACTACAACTCTTAATACATATAATAGTGCTTAAATTTTTGCTGTAGCTAAATTCGAAATATTTCAGGAATTCAAAGTATGATGCTAGTATGCAGTAGTTAAAAATATATATAAGTTTTTACTTTAAACCACAATTTCTCAAAAATGGATATAATTACAACACAAAAGAAAGGTTTTTGAAAAATCCGCTTATCATATAACTTTGAGACTTTTTTTTTACACACATACTAAATCTATATAAATAAGTATTTTAATGAGATATTTTTCTCAAAAACTTTTCAGGACAAATTTAGGCATTAAAATGCACACGATGTTTCATAATTTTGAAATTTTCCCCATGTTACTTTACATATGATGTTTAGAAAAATGCTCAATATTTTTTAAAAGGCTATTATTAAAATAATGAATCCACTTTTTTCATGAAATAAAATACATATACATAAGACCTGTAAAAAATGAAAAAAATAAGAAAAGAAAATTGTAAGTATTTTGGAATTAGTTCTCTCATTAACGTTTTTTAAATAATCCGTGGTCGAGCTAGTAACCGAATCTTCCTTAAATCTCACATTGAAGAATCTATTTATTTTATTAATAATGGATTACATTTACATAAGGGACTTTTGTGGTGAAAGACCTCAAAACTCATAATCACACTAAAAGAATTATGCTGATATTTTAGCTGGTATCTCATTTTCCAGAGTTCTGCATGATGCTACAGAGGAAATTTTGAATTCTAGTTCTTATTTTCTCATTCACCCACGTACTTCCATAGGTTCAATATTATACTCCCTAAGTTTTCTGAGAAATAATTGAACCTACAAAGCTTAAAACAATTCAATGTTTATATTTTTAATTTGATACTTCTTATTTCACAGATACGTTTTTATATACACATTTGTGAAATACAAAATGTCATCAAGTTATGAAAATTTATTCATCAAGTTTTCAGTATAAATGAAGATTTTGCATCTTTCTCTCTCATTCCCACATCTGGCATAAAAATATTATAATGAAGTTTTTCAATAATAATTAAATTTAAGAATTCATTCACATCTCTTTAAATCGGTGCTTCTCAAACTTTCAATATTGCGACCCAATATTCAATCATAGTTTTCATCGCCCCCCTCTCTATACAATAAAAATGGATTAAATTCAATAATGATATACTTCGACACACTAAAGCTACAATAAGACTTCTTCTTAAGTGTCACCGGCATATATAAGCGTCTCACTCAGCTTATTCGTTAATTGCCCCGGACGTATATATACGTTTTTTCCGAAGTACAATTTTTTCTGTGCACTGCTATCAAAATAATTATTCCGAAGGCTTTGGAATGCAATAAATGGACCTTGACAGTATTTGCGAAGGACTCACTTATTTCAGAGAATTTGCTTATTTATTCCTTTTCTCCCTTTCCCCCATACATCACATACGCGCGCCTGCAAGCAAAATGGTGGCATTGAGCAGTGAATCGTGTAATTTTTAATCTACATTTAAGGGATTAATTATAAACTGTACTAATTATCAAGATACATGTTAATTTTTGTATATAATTTTATATATGACAGGTCCATGGAGTCACTGGTTTTTTTTAAACATATTCTGAACTTAGAATTGTTAAATTAATTATTAAATACATTGTACAGAACTGATACATTTATAACTGTGCAGTGCTGATAAGTAAGTATTTATACAGATACATTTATACACGCTAATATAAGTATTATATTAGTGTAAATGTGCATTTTATTTTTATTATGTTAGAATGTACTTTTTTTTTCGTTTAATTTCAGTAAATTAATAATTCTTTTAAATAATCTTTTGTTTTCGTTTTTTTCAATATTTTGCGCCCCTCGAAGGTGATCACGCCTCCTAGGGTGGGTGCACCCCACACTTTCAGAAACGCTGCTATATATTATAATGTAAATTTATATAAAAGAATCCAATGCACTTTCCATAACACATTTTTGTCCACTTTCATCTTTCTGACGCTTTTTTTACCTTTAACCACTCCAACTTTGAATTATTTATTAAACTTGTCCTCTTATCTACCTCCCCATCTCTGTTTCCTCTAAAAGAAATTAATCACACAAATGCACATCAATGCTGATAAAAATGACAGTTTGTATTCTTTTCAGAAGTGGATTTTTTTAAGTGAAAGCGATTAGATACCAGCTTAAACCCGATAAATGTTAAAAGATGCGATAAATTAAGCTAATTGCAATCGAGTGTAAAACATTTTTACGATATTAACGTCCTTTAATTTAGGAATGGCACCGTTGAGACTTAAGGAATTACGTGCCTATCGGCCGAAATTAGAACTTCCTAACCTAGAAGTCATAATTTTCCAGAAGAATACGTCTGCAATCGGGTTTCTATTTATGACATCACATGGGAACCCAAATGGTTGAAGGAGAGTAAGCAACGATAGTAATTACCTTCTTAATCGACAGAAGGGGATCTCACTAAGA
Organism: Trichonephila inaurata madagascariensis; assembly: GCA_019973955.1. Classification (NCBI taxonomy): domain Eukaryota; kingdom Metazoa; phylum Arthropoda; class Arachnida; order Araneae; family Nephilidae; genus Trichonephila; species Trichonephila inaurata. The sequence goes on from BMAV01009759.1 coordinate 1,168,360, forward strand.
TAATACCTAAAAAGACCTAATAACTCAAATGCTAAGAATTCTTTGACTTGTAATTTAATTTAATAAATGGAATTATGCAGTAGAATTCTTGTTTCTTTAGAAAACGTTAGAGTTAAATATAGTTTTTGGCTTTGCGTGTACATCTTTATTGATGCATGGATCTTGCGTATTAATCTTTAAATGCATATGTTGCCAATTGTTTCCATTCCAGTTCCACTTAATTCTATTCCAAAACCTGAGTGTGTGCGTTTCCAAACGCACGTTGGTAACCGTAGACAATAAATCATGTGGTCATTACTGTTTGTAAGCAATTTTTTTTCTCGCATTTGAATGTGATGGGTAATAAAGTTCAGTGTGTTACTTAGAAAGATATTTTCTATTTTCGAGTTTCCTATGAAGGAGTGTTTTATCTAACTGAAAAAAAATATATTTTTCATCTGTTATCAGATAAGCTATCAATGCTGATGTTGCACTTGAAAATTTTAATAGTATTCAAATTTTTTGGGAAAGACTGTAAGTTGCCAAATGTCTGCATACAACTTTTTTCTAAATAAATACTCAATATTATTACATAGAATTTTTATTTATCTTACATTGCTATAAAAAGTGATTTTTTTAAAACTCAAAACAAAAAAAAATCATGTATTCAACGGTTAACACTAAATTTATTGGCATTTTATACCTACCTATTTCGAACAATGACGGTTAAATTATCTTTTTTATTTAAACGTTATATTCTTCATTTATTTTCATGATTCAAAATTTTAATGAGCAATAAAGCACAAAATAGCTGTCATGCAATAATTTTTAAAAAAAAACTTTTTTTTTATTTTTTGAATTTTAGGCATATAAATTTTTAGAAGGAAAAAATTGGAAATGAAAAATATATTCTTTATTTAAATAATTTAAATATGTATATAGATATTCCAATTAAAATAAAATTTACTCCTCATCTCAATTTTTACAGTTTATCAAAAATGTACTCCTTACTTTGCCTTCCATAATATTCCGTTTTGTACATAGATTTAGGCCGGATATTTCTCTGAAAATAGCAAAAGGCGAAAATATTAAAATTCCGCAATTTTTTTAAAATTTAATTTTACTATACAATTTAGTTTTTTTTTATTTGTTTTTAAGCCCAAAGATGAAATTCGAAGAAAATTAAACAATTTAAAAATTAAT
>BMAV01009759.1:1174541-1196551 GCA_019973955.1 Trichonephila inaurata madagascariensis
AATCAGAACTACTATTACGTATTACCCACTGCCGATATAAAAGCAAAAATCTTCTGAAATCGCCCTCTTTTGTCTGCTTGCCTTCATCATGTAATCAGCCGGCTGCCGCGCGTTCTGTGTTTGTCTTTGTCTGTGCTTGTGCCATGATGTTTGTTTCTTGTTATGTGTAATGCCGTCCCTACTTGATCTCCATGTGTTTCCAGATGTGAATAAACTGGATTATTGATATACATGACTGCCTACTCAATCCCAACATAGAAAATGCATCAGCCTACAGCATCATTCATCACACCACCGGCCACTCCCTACCTTTGGTTCGCCACACAGTAATAATATCCATCCGCCACATTTTACAATTATTTTTACCACCCAATAGAATTATTATTGAAGCATTTCATATATATATATATATATATATATATATATAAACATTATTTTTTACTCTTGTAATGTAATTTAAAAGAAGCCCCGATTTTAGTTTATCATTTTTTACTTTACTGTGTATCACCGTATGTTTTACTGCTCAACATTCTTTTTTTTTTTCAGATAGCCCACGTTTTATGAAGCTACTTTATGAAATATGTAAAATTCTTAGTCTGCCACGTCTTCTATAAATACATAAGAATCTGAAGTGGCGTGCTTATCCCCGGGACAGAACTCACAACCTTTGGATCCGTCAGCACGTAACATACCACTAGACCAAAATGATCAATTAATTCTGGAGGATGTTACTGGTTTATGTAGATGATATCGCTACATACCCATTCAAAACTGATATATAGGACAAATTAAAAGAAATATAGTACCAGGCAAGATAATACAAAATATAAGATAATGTTGAGAATCGTTTTATTGAACAGTCAAGTACACATTTAAATTTAAACATTAAATTAGGCTTTAAACTTTTATATTCTCCATTTATATATTTTATGATATAATTAATGATGAAAATTAAGTAATATTTGTGACGGGCTCACGCGTTTTTTCATTAACATGTCCTTTTGGGTTCTTTGGGGCCAGAATGAATGTGGCAACACTTTTCCAACCAACCCAGGAAGTAAAACGTGAAGGAAAGATGCAAATTAGGAAGCTTTTAAATAACAGAAGTTTAGAGTAAGCCGTGTGGCATTTGGGAAATGTTATGTTCGTGCGTGTGGCAAGTGTGGAGTATTTCGCGAAGTTAGGTGACAATCAAGATAGGTTACTTGGTACAGAGAGCCCTTAGTCAAGGTGCATACCATTGCACGCCAGTGAACCGTAACTTCAACTAGGATCAGATAGATTGATACTTCGTTGGATCTGAACGGTAGAAGTGACCATTTAAATATTCGGATCTGTGATCGCATTAGAATTGAGCTTAGGCGAGTTAGTTATTGATAGTGGTCCGGGTTACGTTATTTCGGTATCATATATATTGTGTGTTTAGCCACCGTAGATTCTCTCACATATCATATTATTATCTAATCTTTTATTGGTATAAGTTAAGATCTTAATAAAGTCATATTAAGATAATGGCAGCTTCTAGTGCTTCATTTATTCCTACACCTCTAGTTCACGCTGATAATCTAGGAGAAGGGCACCCTAGGGGGGCGTCCTTACAAACTGAGTAAAAATGTTGTTTAATTTATACAGTTTCTATCAATGACCTTTGACCCTAACCACTGAGTCATCAATCGATAGTCATTGAAGTCACAGGTGTCCGGATTATAAGTCTCATTCGTGATATGGACATGGACACATCAGGGTTGGTGAGCTCTGTTTAAGAGCTCTGCTGAGCTCTCTCATGATCTGCCATCATTCTTGGTCTTCCTCTATCTCCTTGTCTCTCCTCTCTTTATACTCTGAACTGCGATGATTACCAGATTCCAGGCAATGTCATAAAAGGTAACATCATTCCATCCCATATGCTACACGATTTGACCACCCAGATTACTTTATACCAAGTGCGAGTCCATTCTCAAATGGTGGCAGCTGCTCATACTGTTTGCGTGAATCCATCTACAAGGTTTTATTATAGTTTTCGTGGTTCATATGATCCATATCACTCGCAATATGTACTTTTATATTTAAATAACCTTTAATTTATCCCCCCACCTCTCATGTACGCTCCATTACAATGAGCTGGAGCTCCAGCAACTAGTCAGTTATTACCTCCAAAAACGAATCATTTCAGTATTCTTTCGTAAGTTATGTGTATACGCAATTTCGGACCATTCAGATTTCACGGTAGATCGCTTTATATGCTATGGAGTACATATATACAAAGAAGGTATTTTAAAATTTTAATTATTACTAAAGCTAATTTAGATAAAAATTAATTTTTATTTGTTACTTTTAAGTCTTGTCTACAATCTTAGAGTTACATTTCGTAACTTTTTGAAGTTCGTGAATGTAAGATAGCATATGACTCCGAAATCCATTACTTCATTTCTTGAATGAAAAAAATTATGTTGTCAAATATCCGACTCGCAATGGGTTTTTGGTTTAGGTGAATTAGAAAAAACTGCTTCTGGTGAGATAGGGAGAGTAGGGTGGAAGCGGGAAACAGTCAATGTCACAACTCTTTGATTCCTAAGGACAAGTCCATTGTTGACAAGGGCAAATAAAAGGGCAACTGCATTGTTGACAAAAAAATGGATGCCTCTGTTGATCATAAGAGGCCTTATTTTGATCATCAGTTTGTTCATAAGTGTGCTGTAATTAGTATTATAGATAAGCTAATCCTTATGTAGCTAGTTTGTTAAAAAGGACTTCGAAATAATTCCCCCCCCCGAAAAAAACAGACAGTATGAACTTCCCTGCAGTCTTATGGGGGAGTTTTATCGCTGTTGATTGCTTTACTTTCTGATGGCCTCTAGTCTATGGGTCATTAGAAAGATCCATATTCACGCACATATCTATAGCTACCAGGCAACCAAAAATTCATCTTCATCTTGATTATAAAGATTAAACATGCCATGGTTGCTTGAAAGTGCACATGCCAGTAATAATGAAACCCAGCGTACTGACACATTTGACACATGCTAATCGTCAATATTTTTTTACAATTTGCATAACTAAGATCAGTTCCATTTATGATTATTTAAATAGTTACTCTACATCCAATACGATTAAGTCCACCACTTTCTTCTCTCTCTTATCGCGATATCATCTTCCGTTAGTGATGAAGTTCCACTTCTTAAATTGTTTGCAAGAATCATATAGCTAATTTGAAAGCGTCTTCCACCTTACAATTTTAATGCGAAAATGAAGAAACAATGACCCTGCAAGTATCTGACTTCACTCGGCGGGTTATTTCAGCTATCACTTTATGAAACGAAAACAATCAGCATTAATAGAAGTAGTTAGCAATATTATGCACACTAAATGCTACAAATATGGAAAATGTATGTAAAATTATTTTAAGAATATTATTTTAATAAAAAAAATATTTAAGTACAATATTTTGACAAAAAATTAACATTGAATGACCCATTTTCAAAATATTCCCCTTTTGTGAATAATGCTTCTATTATAATAATATTTAGCCTGTATATAGCTCAAACCTCTGTACAGAGGTTCAACTAGAATTTTTGAAATATAAAACTTAGAAGTGCGTTTATCCATGTTTACGACAACAGATTGGAAAAATTTTAAGAAAAAAACGCCGATAATTATTTCAATTGGTTGTAACTCTGAAAATAATGTGATTTCTTTCAAAAATCATAGTTCAAATTCTTTGGAGATGTCTTTACTTTATGTAAGCACACACACACACAAAATATTATTATTTTAGAAGCATTATTTTATAGAAGGAGAACATTTTGAAAAAAGGTTGCTCTAAGTTAATTTTTTGCCGAAATATTGTATTTAAATACTTTTTTTGTTAAAATGTCCTTAAAACAATTTAATGCATTTATTCTAATCTAAGTGACACTAAATATCATGAAAATTGTCCATTTATGCGCTTTTTTAAAATCACGGTTCCGAACGTACTTGGATACCTTAACGAAGACACTAAATTCAGAAAAAAGTTCGTCGTGTAGAAAATTCTTTAAATAGAAATTTATCTTTCACTTCTTTTCTGTTCCTTGCAGCAGGAAAATGTTCATTAAATAGAGATTCATAAAATGGATTGTTAACTCGTTGAATATTACTTTTTTAAAAATAACATTGAACCACTGATCTGCATATATTGTTAGAATTCAAAACATTTGAAATTAAAACACTTTGAAAGATTATCGCTTATATATTTTATTTACTTGGGAGTTGAGTCAGAGATTTTTCAATTTAATACAATTGATTTATTCAACGGAATCCTTAAAACACTATGTTCACGACCGAAATTAATATCAACAGTCTTTAATCATAGTGCAATTCTTCGTAAAAAAGCATAAAAGTTTTTTTTAATATATCTGTATTCTTCTCCCAATGCTTTTTTAAAGTATATTTTCATTATTTGTTATGCTGAACAAAAAAAAAAGAAAAAAAACGCACACACAAATCAACTTAGACTTAAAGGCAAAATTTTTAAATGTCAACTTAATTAAAATCTTTCAAAAAATGTTTTACTATAGTTTCAGATTTATTTTTCAAAAGTCAAATTCTGAAGTTAGAGTTAACAAAAATAAATATTTTAATGTATTAAGTAAAGTCCTTCGAAGACAATGCCATAAACTGAATTCCTAGTTTTAAAATAATGCGAAGTACACGATTCTGCCTCAAAAAAATTCAACAAAAAAACTGTATAAAAGTTTCCTATTTCATCTTAATTGTTTCTAGTTTTTTTTTTCATTGTTCGTTTTTATACAAATTCAGTTCAGTTGATTTTTAGATTTTCACGTTCTCAAATTATTGTTATTAAACATATCATTAATGAAAAAAGCTTACAGAAATAATTATCTAGGGATGCAAAAAACAAGGATATTATTTTTTTCAATTCTCTCTGATTTAATATTCAGAAAAAATTTCTTTTATAAAATAATTATCGATAATCAACCTTTGCAACCATTCAATTAAAAAAAAATCTTTTGTAACAACACACAATTGCAAATAAAATTCTAAGAACCCAGGCAAAACTCACGTAACTAATAATAGAATACTAATATCCAGAACGCACTATTCTAGTTCAGTAATTTTTCTCCTCATTACTTCTTTGAAATTAATTTCAATTAGCATTCCGAAAACATTCTTTCAATAGTAATTAAGTCAATTAGTAGAAAATTGTTTCAAATTTTCTTTTTAATTAGGTACCGTGAACTAATCTTCGCATGAAGTTATTATTATTTATTAGTCAATAATGCAATTCTATTAAGGTTCTCAATTATTGGAAACTCAATTAACTACTAGTCTTTCAGAAATGAAGCAAAAAATAGGCGTAAAGGAACATAACTCATTTGAACATCAAGATTCAAATCTAAGTTGAACGGAGGAGCCAAATGTGAGACTTTTCAACTCACTTTAATGATCTTTTGAGGTTTTATTTTAGTTTCCGAATACTTTCATCTTTTCTTCCTCTAGCAAACAGTCAAACTGATAAATGGATACATTTTATGAGGAAATGGCTGAGTGGATTTAAGTTCGATGCAAGTTTAATCGCATTTGGATAAAACATTTTAACGTTAAACATAGTAAATAACTAATTTAAGAAGCACTACTTATATTTGGAACGTAATTTTAGTTTTAACTCAATTAAATTTTATAATCTAGCTAAAAAGAATTTTGAAATAAAAGATCCTTTGAACTCTTGCGTGATAAATCCAAAAAGATTAAATTATGTTAATATAAATTAAAGAAAAAAAGGTTTCTTCTTTTAAATACTGCTTTTTTTCTTGCTTCGAATTTTGGAACATCCGATTTCAAATGGAATTTTATACATGAAATATGTCCTGCTTCATGGTTTGATCCTTATACTTACTAGGAGCATTTAATATTTTAATTCAATCTTTTGTTCATTTTCAGTGCAATAAATACTCGCTACTGACAATAATATCTGTATTACTCGATGCTAACTTAAAAATTTTAAAAACCAATGAATAAATTCATCGATTCAGTGGAATTTTTTTTCTCTTATCGAAATTATTCCCAATAATTTCTTTCTTTTAGAATTACTGCTCGCGAATGTGTCGATATTATTTGAAATATGCCGAATATATGGTTAGTATTTTTTAAAGAAAAGTATTTTTCCAATATTTTGTATATATACATATATATATAACCCCTATTTAACGAACCTGTAGTTAACAAATAATATATATAAACCTTGAAAGAACGAATTTTTGGAAAATTTATTTTATTACTTTTTATTGAAAAAAAAAATTGTTTTTTTTCCAAATGACGGATCCTTTTTCTCCGGAACAGAAAAAGACTTTTCTTTTGAGCGGCAAATTTCAATAGGAAAGGATGAAGATCAATATTAGACTTTACAGGTGCAGATGAGTCATGAGTGTAACCTGTTTTGTGAATCTTGAGTAGGACAGGAAGTTTCTTCCTTTTATCTCATCAAAATCCACAACTCAGGGGGAATATTAAGATTTTAACGATTATGTGATACATTTGATGGCGGACAGCCTATCTGTGTAACTGAAGTTGAGAAACTTGTTGATTTGTCGGTGCCAGTGAAAAGAGGTTCTAATGTAAAATCTGATAATGAAACTCCTATCAAAACTTTTGCATTTTCTAATGTGTTGCATTGCTTGGAAACTGTGAAAACATACCTCTCTCTTATGCAGCATGATGTAAATGATGCAGCATTTTCTTCTATGCATAAAGTCGAAAAAAAAACTCTTTCGAGTCAAGAATCAAAACATTTTCAAACATCAAATAGACAGTATTTTAAAATTTCCAACTAACTGTGAGGCGTAATAATTCACTAACAGTATTTTTAGATGTTGAATAAAAAGTATGCAATTTCTAACTATGGATAATTTTTGTGTGGCTTCTAACAGAATTTCCAAAAGGTAAGTGTGAAATATCTGTATTTTCTTCGGAACCTTATATAACAAATAACATCGAATTAAAGAACAAAATATTCGATCTCATAAATTGGTTAAATCGGGGCTCGACTTTATGTATAATAATTACGCGCGTATTAAAAATTACACACACACACACACACACACATACACACGTGTGTGTGTATAATTTTATCATTTACCGGAAAGCAGGTACATTTTTCGAAAGTTTATCGATATCGTAGCGAAGTGAAAAAATTGAATACATGAAAAATTTTATGCATACGTACGAAAGAAACATATTCTTCCCAATGCTAACTAAGAAATTATCAAATCAAGTGTTAAACAATTATAATTCAAAGTTTCACATGTGAAATTCCGTACAATTATTAGTATTTAAAAATAAACAAGTGAATTAAACTAAGAAGTTTGCTAATTTGAAACGTTATGAGCTATTTTATTCTTTTGCACAAAAAAATTGTCATGAGTGAGTATTTAAAAAATCAAACTATTTTATTACCTTAAAAATCTTATGCTTCTTTACTTTCTTATGAGGTATTGTGGGGATCAAATATATCTATATATATATATAAGGTGAACTTTATTTTCCCATCAATTTTCAAAAATTATTTTTAAAACTTTGGATCCTAAAGATATTTTGTTACATGCATCAAGCATTGAGATAAAAATGTAGAAAATATATATGAAACGTATCTGTATACAAAAGTACTATTATATATATAATTATATTAAGTGTAAACATGTTGTTTTTAAATTTTATACAGTTTGTAAGCAGACTAACAAGCAAGATCGTTGAAATATCGCATATGTAAATACTCATTTTTAGACTATGTTGAGTGCTTAGTTTCAATATACTTCCAGTTTAAACTTATAACCTCGCATTTAAACGTTATGCCGAATCTAATAGAGTAGTCAAGAGCTTTGTACTGAACTACTACGTAAACATAGAACTGTGGGTTTTCAAGTAACGTTTTCTTTTGCGTCTGTTAAAATGTTGTATTATCCTATAGAAAGGTACCTGCCTCTAATGATATATATGTGATACAAATATTATTCGTACTCATATCCTTTCAAAATATTTTTCTTTACAAAGCTTCTCACCACAAAAAGGAAAGGCTTTCATGCACGTAAAATTTAATTAGTAAAATTTGAAGGCATGATCTTATTAAATTTAAGATATTTAGAAATAGTAAAGGATACTTCCATTATATTATAATTAAACGTTTTAATCAGATACACAAAAACATCAACGCAAAGATCTGTTAAAATCTGACGTATATGATTATTAATGTTGAGCAGTCATTTTCTCTTTTTATTTTAATTGCATTTAAATAAGATGATGACACATTTATAGAAAGTAATAGAGTATTGAAAATGACATACTCTCTCTCTCTTGTCATGACCCTACGGTCACTGGTGAATTTGGATGCAATGAATCAAAATACATTTTAATAAAACCAACACCTTTATTTGACTTTCATTTTACTATCAAGAGGTTATTTAACTCTTTCGTGGGCCAGTTATTTCTCTTTTGAATTTTTCGCAGTTTTTTTTAATGTTTTATTAACAACTAAACAATAGCATTTTAGGAAATATATTTTATTTTGCCGAATTTTATGTTTACACTTAAATTTTAGGGGTGGGAAGAATACTTCCCAAAGAACCCTTCACCATCATAAAGAAAATTAAGTTTAATGGGGAATATTTGACATGATTAGATGAGAAGCATGTTGCAATGCACAAAAGGACATCACATTCTGCACACATGTAGCAGGTCTTTTTTTCTTGTCCCTTTCAGCTGCATTTCCTACATCGTCTATAGTTGAAAACCATCTTTGGAATGTGATTTTTCTCACTGGCTAAACACACATCATCCAAAACTACACACTTCTTTGCTTAGAAGCTAGCAGGATATCCTTTCCTTTTTCTTGAGGAATATCCATCTATTAGCTAATGAGTTAATACTATACGAATTGTTAGCTGGTCTGGACTTCCTTTTCTTTTGTTCTCTTTCCATAGTATGAAACTATTTATGATGGCGAGGTCAATAAAAAAAATAATAAAAGATACCATGCCACCATTTTACAGATTTTCTTCTTATTTGGTATCTTTCTTTCCTTTAGTCGAATCGATCAACCCCTCCTATGACATTATTATATACAACGACAGCTTTTGGACAAGGTACTTCTTCTTTTGTACTATTTTTTTTTGACCGATTCACAGATGTCATAAGCGTTGGATTATGTGCGATAGCACAAAACTGAAGAGGGAATTTGTGTTTCCACATAAAGGTCATTATATTATAATTTATTTTATGCTTCCTACAGGTGTATTTTGTAAGATCCTGTAGATGGGAAGTAACCTTCCCAAAGCTTCCTAAAGGGTTGAGTGAAGGGAGCTGTCAGCTTAATTACTAACCTACATTACTATAGCAATTGTTTGGATAACCTATATTTGACGGTCACATCCGACGCAATGCTACTCGTCCTGACTTGACGAAATATCTTGTTCCGTGAAAGTGGGTACAATCTCCTTACTTTTACTCCGATAACTTCAATTGTTATAACTCTCCCACTCTAACTTCAGTATCAGCCTAACGACGATCGACTACCTCTCTCTCTTCATTTGACTTTAAATAGCAACTTATATTAGCATAGATCATGGTTCCTCCATAGAAAGTGACTTTATAATCATACAACAATTAAAAAGAATTTCCGTAGAGGATTAGTGAAGGACGTGAATAGGACCCATTATAAAATGCACTGCAATACTAAATATAAGTCAGCATAACTTAGCTGAAAAAGTAATAAATTTCCTTCAGTATATCGCAGGTTTTTTTTTCGCAATTCGGGCAAAATATTAAAATGGCTGATATTTTTGATTGCTTATGCAGAAGGTCTTAATCTACAATGCTGTCTAAAAGAACGCTGTAAAATCAGTATCCTTAATAAAACAATTCTGAAGTATAAGCCAAAAAAGAAAAAAAAAAGATTGTTTGTGTTTCAAAATAACATTCTTAAAAGCAAATTTTAAAAGAATTTGGTCTTTTGTAATTGAGAGATAAAAGGAAGGGCTTTTAAATGCAAATTGTTCTTTGGTTATTATATGATGAATGTTGGGAAAAGGAACATTATTCAATAAAGTAAATAATGAAAATATTAGCTTAAAAAATTTGAATTTTGCATACAAACAATATTATTCACCATGTAAAGGCAAAGAAATCGATGATAACTAAAAAGTAAATTTAAGTGCACATTACAAATATGAATTATCTCTTAAGAAAAATCTATATACATTATATTCTCTATTATTTCTGTGTTGTGATTGAATGTTTATCTACGATACAGTTTTTAGCAACATGAGATCTACTGCTGAAAGGAATCGTAATTCTGAACCATTGTGGAGTGACGAGGATGGCACCTGAATTGGCTCTCCTTTCTCCAAACATCCACACCATGACAACGTAAGGATTTTAAGCCTCGACAAATTTAACGTGTATAAGCTCTTCCTACACGATGGGTTTTCAGTGGCAATAGGATTTTAACCCATGTCTCGTCAATATTAGTCACGAAATCGTGAACAGCCTCAGAATCGTGCAGTCACTAACGTGGCTGCATATGTATACTATAGGTTAATGATAATGTGTATACAGATTACGAGAAAATGTTTCACCTTTTTTAAATGTTCCGCCTGAGGTAGCTGCTTTTTTTCTAAATAATACAAGAAAAATAGTATTTTAACAATATTTTTGAATTAAAAACAAATAAATAAAAGGCAACAATATTCTTTAACATTGTTTTGATTTTATCAAATCTTGTTATGCTTTTGACAATTATATAGAGATTCCAGTTTAACATTTCATAAGAAATACTCTGTAATAAATACAAATGCTGTGAAAATTTTAGTATTAACCTATGTCAAATTTACTTCTCTCGTCTAATCTACTGTTTCTTAACCAAGGCTCTGTGAAAATATACAGGGCTCAGCTAACATGAGAAATAAACTCATTGTCTTTATTTTCAGGCGATGAATTTGTGAATTCCTTTCTTTATATATATATATATATATATATATAATTATATGAAATGAATTATATTGTGCTTTTAAGTGTTTCTGTCATCAAATAATATCGCAACCTATGATTTTATCCAAGGTCGGCAACAACCTTCACACTGGCACGATTTTCAAAAATAAAATTTTATAGAAATGGTAAAATGCGCCAGACACCACTGCAGACACGCATGACCGTGCGTAACAGTCAGGGACAGCCGGCGCAGTAATCTCTATTTCCTGAGTAGCCTGAGACATCGCAGTCACTGGTGTTCCACTTACACGTTCGATCGTTGATAGTAAAGTGTCAGGAATTGTGATTTTGGATCGGATGATCACTCTTTCCTTACTCTCTGCCATCACTCTCGATTGACCGGTGCCATTTTGACGCTTTGTAAGGTCATGGTATATCCATTCCTGTCAAAATCACCAATCCCAAATCACAACCCAAATATCTAGCGGTCCTACGATTTGACCACGCTCTTTCTTTTTGTCCATTTTCACACCCTCTCTCTCAAATGTACTCACTCTGTTCGCAAATCCATCTGTGAGGCATTGATACAGTCTTCATGGGTTGATGGAACCATATTCGCAAGGAAATCCTACTTTAGCATAGGAATATTCTATGTTCATCGTTGTTGAGTTCCAGCAAGTTAGATAGATCACCCAAAGTTAATCTCTACACATTCTATCGATCAGCATATGTGTACAAAATAGCACCTCATTCAGATAGCTCCTTGGTAGAAAAGTATAGTAAATATAATTATTTTAGTAAATCCTAGTCTCTCTCTATATAAAATAGCTTTTTGTGATGCTGTAATAAATTTTTATTATGTACTATCGCAACAATGGAAACATTCAAAAAAACTTGGCAAATTGGCAACCTCCATTTCGCGTGTGCTGTCCACGCTGAATTGGTTATCATGTGTTTTGTTTCATATAATGTCGCCAATACGGTTGCGATTGTTCATTATGGCAAGCTCACGCAGAAAAAATATCGCAAAAATTACCTGGACTGGAATCATTACGTGAGACGATTACAGTCCAGCAATCAACGGAACTAAATACTCAGCTTTTTCCAGGAAGGTGCAAGAGCTGAAAGTTTATCAAAATCTGAGGACTATATCAATGAAGTGATGGACGTTGTGAGGTGTTAACAAAATAGGAGCTCCAAGAGCGAATTTTACGAAAAGAGAGAACAAATAAATAGAACTACATAATACATGTAAATTAGTTTTAAAATGTGAGCAATACGTATGAACAATTGTATAATTTCTACAATGAGGGCTGGTCCACTGTTAGGGGGACAGGGGGTACCACCCCCCTAGAAAATATAACTATCAAACTCTAAGTCAGTGGCGCAACAGCCCATGTCAGTATACTTGACCATTGGGCGCTGAGGTGTTAGAGCAGATGTTCCGATCAGCTGGTCAGTCTGAAGCGAGACCCCTAGTTTTTAAGTTCCCAAGCAAGCTTGGTACTCATTTATCTCCCACTGCAGTAGAGATGAAAGTCTGAGTCAACCTTTCCCAGCTCGAGAATAAGTATATAACTATCACTTACGTTTATTTTTCACATCTTTCTGTGAGTTTCATCAGGCTAATAAAATTTAATATTTGTATGCATGACTTACTAAAATGGTGTAGATGAAAATACACGATATTAATCACTGAATCCTTATCAATGTTAAGAAGTATTTTGATTAAATCACGTGTTTCTAAATTATTGGTAACTATGTTAGAGATTACCAGAATTCTTTACATATACATTAACCAATTTTAATTCTAATTCCAAAAGACGTTGAAAGCAAAAGGATTTATTTTTAGTTCTTTTTTTTTCCAACTTCATAACTCATCTTGTCAGAAACACAAATTAAAATATCTCAGAAACAATCTCTGATAAAGAATTTCTATGAAAGCCTCGAAAGTAGATACTAGGATCTAGCAGACTAATACAATCATTTATTATGTTTCCATGTGACAGCATTCAGCTGAAAAACGTCCAACTAAATCATAAATCCTTAAACTGCTTACGAAAAATTTGAAAAGCATTTTGAAACGTACTTTAAATCATATATGCAATTTAATTCTCACAATAAATTTTAGTAGGATCAGATTATTGTGCTGAATACTTTTTTGAAGTTCTTGGGAATGATACCTTGAAACTGCCTTTTATTCATTTATTTATTTTTCATTTTATTCAATTACTTCAGTTATTCAACGTTTTGTTTCTTTGATAAAATTTTAATGAAATTTATTTCTTGGTTCTATTTCTGATAGATAAACTTAAGAGAACAATCGGAAGCAAATATTTTGTTCTAAATGTATAAATTAAATAAAGGAGAAGGACAAAAATTGTCGTTTACTTCTTATTTTGTAGTACTAATATACGTTTAAAGTTTGGAGGAAAAATAGTGTTGATTAATGGTTATTAAGGTTGAAATAAATGAATTACTAACTTAAATAAATTTAATAATTTATGATGAGTAATATCAATAAGATAAAGGGCAAATCTAACTTAATGTTATTGACAGACTAACTTAATGTTATTGTTGTTATACAGACTTGAAATTTAGTAGGCATGATCCTTTCATGTAGTAGAGATCCGCTAAGATCGTATTTTGCAAAATTCGACCAACAAGGTGCTTTGCGAGGGGTTAAGGGGTTTTATAGATAAATATTCCCGTTTTAACTGTTAGACCTACAGCAGTGTTTCTCAAACTTTCAATATTTACGGCCCAATTTTTAATCATAATTTCATCGCACCCCCTCCGTACAACAACAATGAATTGAATTCAATAATACTGTACATTAACGCTAAAGCTGCAATACAACTTTAATTATAAATCAAACAAATTATCAAGATAAATAAGAACATTTTGTGAATAATTTTATGTATAACAAGCCTATGTATGGATTACTGGTAATTATTATATGAACTTGTTTTTAACTTAGTATTTTTAAATTACTAGTCAGTAGGACATTAGGAAAATCACACAATGGACACATGAGCTACCGAGATTAAAAATTATGAAATGGATGCTGCAGTATTATAAACATTGCTGACTTAGGACAGCTAATATATAAAATAATTTATATAAAAGTGAGGTTGAACATGTTTTTTTGGCCAGCCAACCTGCCGCCTTTATGTAAATAATACTGAGCAAAAACCTACTGAAAGTAATGGATAGAAATATCTAAATCCATTACTAGATAGAGGTAACTTACCTAAAAATTGCACTTTAAAATGCAGAGTCCGTGCTAAATCTGAGTGCAATAAATAAGTAGCGGGTAGTTATTGGGGCGTATAGATAATAAAAAATTGCCGTTTTCGAATTAGTAGACCTACATTAAAGAAATTTTGTATATACATGCTTCCTTTGTTGAAATTGAAATCCATTAAGAACAGGTCCTATGGAAATAGACTCTCAAAGAGGGTTAGAAGAGTTATATATATATATATATATATATATATATAACTTAGGGGTTTGTTTAATTGCGAAGTAACTATCTAGGTAGCGCGACGGTTTTTTCCTTCTTGTGTTGATGTTCCAATTCTTAACATCGTTTCGCGTAGGATCTTAGCGTAGAAGGTTGCTATTCGGTATTCAAGGTTTTTACTTTTACATGTAAGTTTTTATCCTAATTTTTTCTGTAGAATTTTTTTATTATTATTATTATACTCCTTGAGGGATACATTATTATTCTCTTTTCATAATTTCATTTTACTATATTGTCAGGTTTATCATCCACGTGTTAGAAATAGGCTTAACTTTTTAACATGGCTCTTATTTTCCTTTTTTCTATTATGTCTATGTATTCTATTTCTGCTGTACGGGGATGGTGGATTCATAAAGCAATGATTAACCCTAAATCGCTGGCCTAATTCAGTGACAGCTTTAGAAATCATAATAGGTCTCCAGTTTAGTCCAAAGACTTCGTTTGTATCTACATATGTTGTGTCTCGTGAACTCCAATTTCTTTTTTCTTTGGCATTGTAGGTTTTAGAACTTTTTCACTTTTATTTTATTATACTATATATATATATATATATACAGAGAGAGAGAGTGAGAGAGAGAAAGAGAGAGGGATTTTCATTCTATAATGTTAAACGTCATAAAATTAATAGAAACTTAACTAAGAGATACGAAGTATTTTTCATTTACTTTGCACCGAAAAATTTTGAAATTTTGTCATTGTTATAGAGCAGCAAGTAGCGTAAGCTCTTATTTAATTAGTCTTCATTTTTTTTAGTAATTTATTCTGTAATAAATAGAGATTTGAATTCACTTTAATCATTAAATGAGTTAAGTTACGTTCTTCGATATCAATATCTGCATAAAAGGATTGAAATCTGAAATATTAAAACATATTTATGAGATAGCATAACAAATCTAAAGACAAGGCTGAGTGATGTGGAAGAATGGATTACTTCAGTTATCTTAAATTGTACTTTAAAATGTATAACTATTGTTTTATTTGTTTTTGTAACACACAATATAAAGAAGTGTAAATTCTGGAACTTAGGAAAAACCTTAATTTTTGTACAATTTTTATTCATGCCAATTAAAAGTAACTATTTTTTTCCCGGTTTTTCTAAATTTTAATGCATTCCTCGGAACTCGAAAAATGAATGGTTGGAAAATCTTAACCCTTGAAAATAATACACATAAATACTCTTCCTGGTTACAGATATTTACTAAGTTGAAGTGAACTACTATGAATATTATAAAAAAATTTTTTTTTTTTTTTTTTGTGCATATTTCTGTTTATTTGTCATTTGTATGCGCAGTATTTTTTTTATTTGCTTGGTGTTAGCTATTTCCTGTTACAGATTCATAATTGTAAAAAAATTGTGCATAATTAGTAACTCTATTGTGTTGTAAAAAAGATACAGATACAAAACTATTTTAGTTTCTTAAAGAGTATAAATCATTAAGATATACTTAATTATTTTCACTTAAATACTATCTACTGTCATTAAATAAAAATTATTAAGCTTGTTTTTCGTTTTTTACATAAATATTAAATACAAATTATACACATAAAATCTTTAAACTAAGTTTAGAATTTTTCTTCCTCTCCAAATACGAGTAAAATAAAACTGTAACATGTTCCTCATTCTCATTTTTCCAATCATCTAAAAACGCATCTATCTTATGCATAAAGGCAAACAATTTTATGGATTTTATTCGCTTCTATTCACCGCATTAACCCCAAATATTCATCATTGTGCATTCATGAATTTATAACTTTTAAAGGCAATAAGTAATTCTAATGAATCTCAAACAGTATTCCAAGAACATCGTAAATATGAATACTAAAAATAAAAAGAGAAAATAATATATTTGATTACAAACGTGATCTTTACAGATCCCATTGTGGAGAAGACAAAAAAAAGAGGAAATAAAGAAATATTCAATCAATTCTGAAATGTCATAGATTTTTCTATGCAAATATTGAACGCGTGGAGACAAAATGCATACATATTTTATACATTATACAGATTTATTTGTATGCTTAATGACCGGAAGCCAACTTACCCAAACCATTCTCATTCACTTAAGATGGGGGACATCCCTACATAAATTGAGGACAACGCGCGGAATCTCTGAGTTCGCCGTTATGTATTCAAACGCTCACCATTAACAGAACGCAAAGCTGAAGAAAAGCGTAGGTGCGCTAAAAATTTATTAGAGAACACTCCCTTTGTTAGAGAAACACGTGTTTTTGATAGTTGGTCCTATCATCATCATAATGATCATCGGATGGGGAAAACGTCGAGAAAGGGAGGGGGGAACAAAAAGCCGTGGGGGAAGGATTCTGATGACGGCGGTCAGAGGTAGATCGTTGAATGAGGAGTCTGGATGGAAGCAGGGGAGAGAAATTTACGTGCTGTGGTTCTTTAAGTTTCCTCCACTCGTCCGCTGGGCGCCCCTTTGTTAAATGACGTCACGCAATGCCTCCCCCTAACCCCCTTTTCATTGAAGTCGGGAAGGGAACAGTTCTTGAAATGGTGTGCCCCATTCATGGGACACAAGATGGTTCAACATACAACGGGGCTAGAAAAGCTTGAAAATGCAGACACATCAGATTGATACTCGACTTGATTAGTCTCGTTTTAGAAAAGGGGAGGAGGTGTCGCGAACCTTACTCTGTGATAAATGGAATATCTGTTGACACCCCCGATTTGCGAGGTGCATGTGCGAGGGACAGAAGCGACGAGACGTGCGTGGAGACACGTGCCGGGATTTGTTTGGTACCGGCTAGAGAGTCAAATCTCTTCTTTCCAAGGGTTGTTACAGAGATAGAATATTCTGTTGACCAGGCAATACAAGAATATTTTAGAGAGGAAACCCTTTTGGCCATCTGACTGCATCCATTACATTGATCAGTTTTTTTGGACTTCCTTTCAACAATATAACAAATTTAGCTTGAGTATTACTACCGTTATTGAAAATCTCACACATAATAAGGACCAGAAATAATCGAAAAAATTCGAATAAAGATGCACAAAAAGAAAAAGGAATGATTATAAGCCTCGCAATGCAGGTATACGCAAACATAAAATATAGCACAAGGTACGTTATTTATAACTTATCATGCATGAAACTAAAAATAAACATTTTATCTTGACGCTTCAGTAAATAGGGTTACTTACATGAGTTGTTATTGTTACTTATGCCAACTGATTAACAGTAACATCAGATCAAGGTCCACGCAATTCATCGCGGCGAAGGGCTGGATTTTTACGCCTGTCGTTAGCCTTGGCCTTGAGCACCATGCAACTGACAGTACGATTTTGCTCGATTCCACCCCAATTTTAGGGGAGTAACACATATAAGAACGCTCAATGCATAGTCAACTATAGCTCAAATTTACATTTAAGTTTCAGGGTGGTTTCTATACGTATTAAAATACTGCAATGAATATCGAGTTAGTCTATTATTAACGAGAAAAGATATCTAATTTGGGAGTAATTACGAAGAAATAAATAATTTCAATAGGAGATGATGTAAAAACCCCTAATGAAGATAAGGTATGTTTCCCTTTTAAGCGACTGCTTGAAATATTTGGGTGTGAGGTTTGAATCACTACAATTAATATGTATTTTGTATGAAAAAATATAACCTTACTGTAAATTGATTACTGTAGCAAGCGATTCAGAAACTTATTTTCTAATAACAAGTTAAAAATTACTAATTTTTAAACTTTACTATTTAATTTGAATATCCTTTGAACATATTCATTAGTTACTTATTATTCATACTAAGAGGAAAAAGACATACATACAGAAAAGGAAGACATTTTTCATATACTAACACAATATAATGCAAAGATCTCCCTCTATTATAATCTTTTAGATTTCAATAAGTCAGAAAAGAGTTTAATATGTATACTTTAATCAGAGGAGAGTTAACAGTCAAGCATCATGGAGGATTTGGATTAGAGTCAATTATATATAGCAACAGAAACTAATTATGACTTAATTCTATTATTCATGTACAGAATTAATCGGTTTGGGTTAGTTAATAAAAAGATGAAAATGTCTATTTTTATAGCGATCAAGTATATTTTGATGTGTTTTAATTATATACGTTTATAAGAAATTTCAAATTCACACAGTAAAAAAATACATTTCTTACTTAATAAGAGTTAAATATTACACAGCTTTTAGAAATCCTTTAAATGTTTGTCTATGAAACGTATACATATGCTAACAAAATAGTTTTTATTTCAGCATAGTAATATTTTTGAACCTAAAAATGCGCAGTGTGAGTACGTTATTGAAATACACCAAATGAACTTTATTAACACAACCTACAATCATTAAAAAAGGGTAACTCATTTCTTACTTTTTAACTGTATGATATCAAAGCTAATTAGTTGTAATATCAAAAATAAAATTTTACATTTCTACTAAGCGCATTTTTAGTGTGTATTTTCTTTTTTATTGTGTGGAACTAAACAAGTTTGAAACAATCAATGTAAAGAAGAAATAATTTCGAATAAAAATTGTTGAATAATCAACAAATACAAGATTTTAATTAATGATGTTTACTATACTCAATATACTTAAACCATAGTTTTATTCCAAAGGGAAAATAGTTGTATGAACTCACTTTAAAAACTTTCCTATGCTATAATTAAATTTTAACAATTAAAGTTATGTGTACGCCTAATCCGATTAAAGCATAAACAAGTTTTGAAAAATTGTAACTTTCAATTTCCATTACACTGCGTAATTCTATTATTAAAAGGATGAACACTAATAAATTAAATTTATAACATAATTGGAATAATGTAACTTCAAATCCCTACGGGGATTGAATACTATTTTCTGGTTTACAAATATTCCTCATAATGTGAAAGAGAATTGCAACTTCAAGTTAAAAAATGATTTGATAAGTTGACGGTTTGAGTAAAAAATTGAAATAGATATTAACTTATCTTGTCTGCTTTAATAGGATTAAAAAGTTTTTCTTCTCCCAATGAGTATAAACGTTGTTTTTGCTTATTCCACCCCCGCTCGAAAGGTCATCAGTACTGAAAATTTAACTTTTCATTTATTTAAATGTATTCATGCACCCTTAATTTACAAATAACAGACTGAGTTATAATGAAATAATTCATACCAATAAAAAAAAATGTAAGCAACGAGTTTTTTAGAAGGATAGAGACGTGATGTTCTTCTATTCTAAAGTGATTTTCAAAGAAGACGGAGGAATTTTAACCCCTTAAGTAATCGATTTTTTTGCCCAAAATGTTCCAAAAAAAAAAAAAAAAAAACTTTTTTATTGCATGTAACTAAGTACAATACTTAACAGAAAGTGAATACTTAAGGTATCCGACTATGTACGTTCGGAACCGTGATTTTGCAAAAGCGTATAAATGGATAATATTTATGATATTTAGTGTCACTTAGATTAGAAAATGTATATAAAAATGTTTAAAGAATAGTATCACAATAAAAAATTATTTAAGTACAATATTTTGACAAAAAATGAACATAGAATGACCCATTTTCAAAATATTCTCCTTTTGTGAAAAATGTTTCTATTATAATAATATTTCGCCTCAGATCTCTGTACAGAGGTTCAACTAGAATTTTTGAAATGTATAACTTAGAAGTGGGTTTACCCATGTTTTACGACAACAGAGGGAAGAAATTTTAAGAAAAAAACGCTTTAATTATTTCAATGGGTTGTAACTCTGAATATAAAGCGAATTTTTCAAAAATCATAGTTGAGCCTCTATACAGAGGTATGAGCAGTATACAGGCAAAATATTATTGTAATAGAAGCATTTTTAACAAAAGGAGAACATTTTGAAAAAAAGGTTATTCTAAGTTAATTTTTTGCCGAAATATTGTATTTAAATCATTTTTTTTTTGTCAAAATGTGTCCTTAAAACAATTTTATACATGTTTTCTATCTAAGTGACACTAAATATCATGAAATTATCCATTTATGCGCTTTTTAAAAATCACGGTTCCGAACGTAGTCGGATACCTTAACAAAAGAATTTTATTTTAATTTTCAATTTTAAAGTTTTCACACTATTTTTTTTATTTTATAATTGTGTAACACAAAAACCTTAAATGTTTGCTTTTTATAAGCACACTCTGCATATAATGAAGAATGTTTCATATATCTTAAAAGAATTTATTTCATACTTACAATAAAATTTCACGTTCGTACCCCTTTTGCAAGTGGTTGTGGATTTTGTGTGTGTGCATATATATATGCATACACACACAAATAATTGGGGATGGAAGCCTTGCCCATCCCTGTTCTTTATCGAATATTTTTAAGAATCTAAATTCCTGTCTACAATGGAAAATTCCCGCCTTCACCACAAAGAAAATCTCGAATGAGAAGTATTTCAGTAACCTGAAAACAAACTGTATCTCTTAAAAATACTAGCTCTAATAATCACACCATAAGAATTAAAAATATATGCGCATCAATGATAGAAAGAAGAAAACATCAGAGCCCGCACAGCGTATGGGCAAACCAGTTGCGACCAGCGTTCGGTAGCCCGTAAGATGTATGATCATATATGTAACCAGTTACGGGGTTAATATAAAATAGGTAAAGTATGTATTGACGTAATCGCATTTAGCTTATTAAATGTGATTTAAAAAAAAAAAAAAACTGTGTGAATGTGTGTGTGTTTGTGTCTATAATATCTTTTCTGCAACTAAGGTGGCATTTTCTCACTTTTCCTTCCTCAGGAACTGTGAAGAAGCAGGCGATCAGAACTTGAATTTTGGCACTTTTCTGTTCATGATGAACTTATGTGTTTAAGATAGCTTCTGGATTATATCAGTAATACTCTTGAAATCCATAAACTTATAGGACAAAAATGTTCATTATCTCTTTTGCATCAAATGATATCAGAGTTATAAGTAAAACAGTAAAATCAACATATGACTTTAAAAGGTTGATTTAAAATTGGGTTCAAACTTAAGAATGTATCCATCTAATATAAATTAACATTGCACAAAACCGGAAATCTTCTTCAAATTAAAAATGTTTCAAAATTACTATAATTGAGTTTGTCTTTTACACACAATTATTTTAATTGCATCCCGTCTGCAAAATCAAGGTGCACTTAAGACAATCTAAACACAAAAAAACACATCAAACACATCTTCAAAAACACATTTTCAAAATAAAGAAATTCACATTATTAAAAAAGTTTTTATGATCATTTATACCTATTTATAGCACTGGATTCTTGAAATTTTAAAATAATACATAGATACATCCTTTTTTTACTTCAGACAGGCAAAATTTAATATACGCTCTTACCGTTACAACATATTACACAATATATGTTATATATTTTATGTATGAAAAAGGCAATTTGTGTGAGTTTAATATAATTGATATATATATATATAATTGATATATATATATATATATATATATATAATTTATATATATATATATATATATATATAATATATATATATATATATATATATATATATATTATATAT
>BMAV01009759.1:1196651-1220386 GCA_019973955.1 Trichonephila inaurata madagascariensis
ATATAGTTATTTTAAAATATACCATTTTATACATGCCACAGAGAAGTCAAAATAAAACATATATTTCGGAATATATAAGAAAATACGTCAAATTTAGGTAGCATTTTTCAATTTTACGCAAAGATAGCCTTAAAAAATGTAGTTATTTATTTTAACTTGAAATTAAAGTTTAATTTGATATTAAAATAAAAAATATGGAACGTGGAACATATATTAAGCATAAAAAAGGGATTAATTTAAAGATAAAGTAGTTGTATAATTAAATAAAATATTTTCCGTACACATTCGTTAAGTCAAAATATAGTATTAATATTAAAAATTTTCTACCTTTATAAAAAAAAGTTCTCTGATTTTTAGCCTTGTTTCATAACTTAAGTCAAAGACAACCAAATTAATTTTTTCTTTTCCTTTCCCTTTTCTGTCACACAAAAAAATAAAAAATAAAACATCTTCACAAGAAGTAACTTATCTACATATTTATATTTCAGAGACTAGGAATCTGTGTTATTTCGCGTAATAAGACAAGGAACAGTACTGTGTGTTTGAAACCAATTCCCCTTTGTAACTGATTATACTTATGACCACACACATATTACACATTTAAGTCACACTTTTTATTGGCGTATTTAATTAGTCCTTTTTTAACTAGGCAATTTGCATAATTCAAGGAAGCAGTTCCTTATATAACGATACAAAGTAAAAATAATTTGCTATTTTTAAAAATTTTTTTTTGTGAATGCAATGTTTTTAGGGATGAACGTGTCTTCCTTTTCCCAAACACCAAATCCCAGAGAGATAAACGACATCTTGCACAAGTATTTTTATTTAAAACCTATCTGCTGATTTCGTTCTTACAAATCAAACTCCTGGTCATTTTTTTTTGCTAATTACAGATCAACAAATAAATCTTAACATTGTATGTTATACAGTTTTTTATCTTAAGACAACTAAAGGTAACCGAATTTTCACTTTTAATTTTTACCATTAACTCTGTCGCGATTTTACGCCCCCTGAAGTGTAAGCATTCACTAAAGGATGATTCATTTTTCTTAAAATACATACTTTGTTATGACTATCTAATCGCTATCTAAACTCAACCTAAGCTATGGTAACGTGTCAGCTTTAATAATGCTCTAACTATCTAGAATTTAAATATACTTATCAACGGAAATTCCTCCACAATAATGCTAGTCCTAGAATGCCCAGTCGGATCCTTTTTCAACTTGAACCACGACAATTTCCAATATATTAACTTTTCTAACTTCTTTGACTCTGTATGACAACAATCACTATCCTCTCGACTCCCCTCCACTTGACTTTAAATAGCAATCTTCACTAACATAAATCGCGGTACCTTTACAGAAAGAGGTTTTATCATGATGTAACGTCATAAAAAGTATTCACCCTAGAGGATTAGTAAGAATTCAGAATAGAGCCACAATCACAGTTCTTAAAACTACAATTATCATAAAGCAAATATTATAATCATGTTTATGATAAAACCATATCAAGATAAATTTTAAAAACTAAATTATATACGAATGAACTAAATATTGTTCAGTACTGTTGAATTGATTCCGTATTAATACTTACCGTAAAATCCGGAGTATAACGCGTATCTGTACTTTCAAGTTGCATTTTTCGATTTTTAGGTAAATTCGCCTTATAACGCACAACCTCTTTTTTTATTAAGGAACCCAAAATGTAAGTGCACATTTCTTTTATATTTTGAAGTAATTTATTCGAGGCATTATCCTAAGCTTTGAAAAATAACATACTTTCAGAATTACAACTCTTTAAGTTCATAAAGTATGTCAATTCTTTAAAAAAAACAGTATTCCGATACATGTAGAAGTCTAATTTTCTTTAAGCTCATTATTTTTTTTTTTACTTTAAAGCTATTGTTTTTATACCCGGCTTATAACTCGCACCCGTAAATTTCAATCTTATTTTTTGTCTTAAAAGTGAGCGTTATACACCGGATAAATAATAATAAGTGACCTGCGTCGTATTATTTTAATTTTAAAAAAGCAACAGCTATAATAAAAATTGTTAGAAAAGAGAGTAAAAAAAAAAGAGAGATTTTTTTTTTGCTTTTGTTTTTAGATCTGAAACTAATGGGGATACTTAAACAGGTAAGACACGCGTTATTCTGATTTCACCAGTAAAGGAGATTTTTGAAGCGTGGATTAATTAAGCCCTCAGCAAACCTAATTAATCTGCAAATTATCCTAAATTTAATAAGGTTTTGGAATGCAATATGATAAAATAGTATACCTGAGCCTGAAATACTGAAATTTATTATCTAAAAATAGCAGACACTATGTTTCACTTATACTACTCTGTAATTCGTACAAGCAATACATGTTCATATATAAACACATAGATAGATTGGAAAATTTTTATTGAACGGAAAATTTTTTATTTATGTATTTAACACTATCATCTGACCGAGATCAAAGAAAATCATCATTTTTTTTGCATTTACTGTGGTTCATTTTTAATTATTTTGCTACACATGAAAATAGTGTTGAGCAGTAAGTGTTGTATCATTTTGGAATTATCACTAAATGAGTTATCTTTTGAAATAATGTTCTTAGAGTAATATGCAATACATATATATTGAGTGGCAAAGTCAGGTGACATCATTTTCTCCAACCAATTCAAACTACGTTAATTTTAACTGAAGCAGCAAAGTCTTTTGCTCGATTTGTAACTGTGATTATATATATATAAATCGCGTTTGTGAAAAAATCACTGTAAAATTGTAGGATTTGTGATCACAATACCTAATGATGTGGTGGAAGCTAACAACAGAGGTGATTTTAAAATGAAGATGCTGGATAAATAAAAAAATTCTCTAGGATATTGCTACGGATAGAAGAGAACAAGTGTTTTACCGTTCTGAAATCTTAATTAAGTGAACCATCTTTTGACAAACTTGCCTTGGGTTGTGTGTAATATTTTTCTTTTTAGAGAAAGTCAAATTTATGTGGCATCATTTTCTGAAACCGGACTCAAACCAATTACATTTATTTGAACTAAACCAGCAAAGGTTTTTGCTCGACTTGTGACTGTGATTAATAGATCGGCTGTGTAAAATCATATTAGTGAAAAAATCACTGTAAAATTGTGGAATTGGTGATCACAGTACCTAATGATGCGGTGGAGGGTGTCAATTTTGCACATTTTTGAAAATGTGCTCGTCCTCACTTAAGCAAGTGCTAGGGAATTTTCCCCCCACAAAACAGATATGAACCCCTCTTTCACCCGTGCTCACTTGACGTTGAGTTTCGGGACATCCTGTATGATATTTTAGGTTGTGTAAAATGTGTTAAATGTCTGTTACTTGAGATAAGAATGAAAGGTTTTTAAATGATTCCAATCCTAAAAGGAATCTATAATATTTTTTAAATATTTTTTAAAACCTCATTTTATTTAATTTGTAAATAATCTTATTCATACAGCTGTATTTTGATAACCCTATTGAACGGTGTAAATTATCAGAATTAGATGAACAGTTTTCTTTTCTTGTATTTTTTGTGCGTATTGTGATAATATTTGACGTATGGACGGAATAAAATAACATTTTACATTTAAATAAAAATATTGAAAAGACAGATATTTCTGAAAGAACATTTAGAAACAAATTATTTAATATTGCATACTCTTTTTAAAAGAGGAAAATGAGTTATTTTTTGAAATTACTATAAAATCCGACGTAAAACGCACACCGACGTTTAACGCCTCCTTTTTTATGAAGAAACCTGAAATATACGTGCGCAATGCTCGAGGTATTACTACAAGCGTTACACAATAAACTAATATATTTCTAGAACTACAATCCTTTAAGTTCATAAGGAATGTCATTTCTTTTAAATAAAGAGTAATTCGATATACTTAGAGTATAATTTTTTTCTATATGCTCATCTTTTAATTTATTTATTTTTTTATTTTTAGAGCTCTTATTTTTTTACTCGGCTTCTAACGCGCACCCGTAATTTTCGATTTTATTTTTTGCGTTCCAAGTACTTGTTATACGCCTGATTTTATGGTAAGCTATATAATTATTTTAAATTAAACATTTTTGATAAACCGTTAAGCATTCAGAGAAAATAAATATCAGTATATATATATATATAAATGTATGCTAACAATGGTGCTGCATTAGATTTAAGTCGTAAATTTAAGTTGAGTATAAACCACTAAAATATTTTTCTATCATTCAAAATATAGTTAAACATTTGTGATTTAAACAAAGCAATGTATGAAAAACTTCAAAACTTAGCATATTTTTAAAATGATTTATATGGTTTTATACAACCATAACACTTACGGTTTGAAATTTAAGCCTAAAATAAAAAATAAAATGCTAAGAAAGAAATGAAGCTCAATTTATAAAGTTGGTTTTTTTTCCCCTTTCTTTTCTGTTCCACATGCGATTATTAAATTTTCCTAAATACAGCGGGTTTTTTTTCTTTTTTTTAGTTACTTCAACATTCTGTCTTTCATTTACGGAGGCAGACGCTTAACAGGAGATAATTTGTTAAAAATGACAGAGAAAGCAACCTCTTTTAGAATATTTTCCGTTCATTTTAAAATAGCGAGGCATAAATAATGTGTGTGTGCTGCGGAAAACTCAAAATACGTTGTTTTGGTTTTATCAACGTTTTCCACCTTCTAGATCTCTCCTAACCGTTCGGGTTATGTGGATTTATTTGTAGAATGGAATTTCGTTTCTACGAATTGGCAGATTGTACCACGTGGCGTTCCCTCATAACCACCATCTGCGACTCTCGTAAACAGGACTTTTTTTTTACCTTCTATCTTCATCCACTGCAAAGATTACAGAAACACCGAACGTTCCATATTAATGTTCCTCTACCTCTATCCCTCTCTACTGACGTACTTTCCACCACTCTTCACTAGAGGGGGAAATATTAAAGGCAAAAAAGAGTGGAGATAAAAGTAGGTAAAAAAATATCCCCCCCCCTTTTTTTTTCTTTTTTTTCTCTAGTCAGTAGAAAAAGAGAAAAGTGTCCGTCTGGAATCAAAACCTCGTTGCTCATGCTTCAACCTTATGCAAATGACACTTTTGTGTTCTTCTTAACTCCGGATACCAGTTGGTAGAAAATGGTGAGATTTTAAAAAAAAAGGAAAAAGTAATGTTTTTTCCCGTTTTTTCCATCTTCTGTCGTTGCCCGTAGCAATAGCATTACATTATTCCATTCGAAGATTTGACAGCAAATCACCATATAATAGAAAGAAATGCGCTATCTTGTAACTTGGCAAAAACCGTGGTCATAAAATGAACAACTGTGACCACAGATTTTTCCTTAATTTCTAGATTCCGAAAGGTTGCAAATAATTTATTTTTTGCTTGTATATTTTTTTTCTTTTAATTTCTGTATAGAAGACAAAAGAAATATATATGCAACGCAGAAAAAGAATTGCATTATTCATAATGAATTTTTAAAATGGGTGGAAAGGTTTTAGATATCAGAATGTTACATGCAAAGCATTGATTATTCTTCTCAGGAAGGTTTTTCAGGAAAAATATATTATAGTAATTTTTTTTTTATGAAAAGGTGTTTTTTATGATACCTAAAAGATGTACACAGAAATACAATAGAGGATCAAAATGTAGTGTCGTTATAATTGAAAATGCTGTTAGTACATAGATCCATTTAAAATCTTTTTAAAATTTAAAATGACTCTTCATACTTAGAATTGAAACATTTCGAAGCATCGCATTGCTTATAATTTTCACTGAAATGATCTTATGAATCTAAAATTGAAGTTATAGAAATATTTATGGTACTAAAAATATATTTGTTCCAGTGTATAACGCTCACCTATACTTTCAAATAGCATTTTTTAATTTTAAGTTATATTATTCGTATAACGCTCCCCTCTTTTTTTACGAAGAAACCTAAAATGTACGTGCACAATGCTTTTTTTAAGTCATTTATTTCAGGTATTATCATAAGCTTTTGAAAAATAGTATGTGACGGATCTATACGCAATTTTCTAATTAATCCTCTTGGGAAATCTTTGGGCTATCAATTCGCGTTATTCGCAACCAACCCTTCGGAAGAAGAGAATCGTAATATGTAAATTAACTCATTATAAATAGGCGAGGTTTTCTAGCTTAAGGGAGTAAAGGAGAGAAGATATACTCAACCCATGCGAGATTGCGACTGAAGGCACATTATTAGAATTAAAGTAGATTTGATTCTTATTAGAAGGAAAACTTAAAGTGACGATTGTTCACTAGGATTGAATTAAGATTAGATTAAATAGGACAATAGGTTAAATCCTTAATTAAAAAAAATATCAAGTTTGTTAGTCGCCTGATTGCTCATGTTTTACTGTAGTTGTTCCACTTTCACGGTTTTCATTTAGACATTCTCTTAATATTATTAGTTGAAATTGTGTCTATTCTCAGTGTGTGGAAATAAATAGATTAATTGAATTAAGTCGAGTGTTTCTTCGCTTCCCCCCCCCACACACACACATTTAGGAACCCGCGAGAGAGGCACGAGCCTCTTACAAGTATACTTCTAGAACTATAACCCTTTAAATTCATAAGGTATGCCATTTATTTTAAATGAACAGTATTCCGATCTATGTAGAAGCTTAGTTTTTTTTATGCTCATCTGTTTTTTTTTTATTTAAAGCTATCATTTTTATCTCCGGCGTAATACGCGCACCCGTAAATTTCGATCTTATTTTTGGTGGTGTTAAAAATGTGCGCTATAAGCCGGATTATTCGGTACTGAATAGTAATCCAAAGTTATTTTTATACAGTTTAATTTCAAATCGTTTTATCATTTTTTGTGCATTAAAAATTTTTTAAACAGAGGAGTCTCACAGGAGCTAAGTACCCCTAATTTTTTTAGACAAATATTTTCTCTTAATACATCCTTGCTGAAGATAACCCTATCTAAAATACATGCAAAACTTGTAGAGATCGTCATAGTCTTGGAAGGATTCGGTATTAATGCACAAATACACCCATTATTTTTTAAATACATTTATAACAAACAAGTCTCTAATGAATAAAAACAAGTAAAAGTGAGAGGTCTCCCGCTACTAATATTTACTTAGCATCTAAAAACAAATAGAAATAAAAGGTTTTCATGGATGATCTGCAAATAAATTAACAAAAAGAATGCGTTTGAATACTCAAAGTGTTTCTTGAAAAGTCCTTTTGAAAAAGTAAGGTAGTAAAAATAATTCTTTAAAAAAATCCGAATTTTTAAATAAAGGCGTGATATAAGTTTGTGTCAACTCAAACTCTAAATATTCCTTTCTATTCAAGCAAACTGAAAATAGATATGATCTCGGAGAGAAATAATCATATTCATACACAAAAAAAATTTCAAAACCTTAAATGAAAAATAAAGGCTAACATGTTTGTTTTTTCACTTGAAAAGAAACTTATAAGAAACTATTTTTATAAAATGCAAAAGTGGTTTCTGTAGTTCTAAAGCGCAATAGTTTTTTAAGTCAAATATTGTTATGTTTCAGAGATACGATGCAAAAAATTAGTTTTTATGACTTAATTTTGATTCACTTAAACAGTATGAATAAAGGATACTTTAAATTTGCCGAGTACAATGAAATAAGGTTTTATAAAGAAATACTTAATTATTTTTCTCTGTAGCTGTGTATGTAGTTTTAATAAAAACATGCCAAATTTTTTTGAAGTCTCAGTTTTTGCTCTTTCAAAGACACTCAACTTAATTTTTCAGATCATAACAATTCCTCCCTCCCTCCCCCCCTTTTCAACCCAATTGGGATTTCATAATCTACAATTTTCTTCAAAATTCTATGAGCACACTTGGATATGCGTAAAATTGAACAAATTAATATAAGAGTAATAACATAATAGTAAGATGAATTTTTCTTTTGTTTTTATATATAGAAATACTCTTTCACTCTCTCTCTTTCTGTTATATTTTCTACTCTCACCATTTCTCTCTCTTTGAACATTTTATCTTATTTTAATTAGACTGCTGTACCGTAGGGCTCAGGTTCAAATTTCGGAGAAGGCATGAATGTTTGTAAATGTATTGTGCCTTTTTGCGGTACTTTAAATAGCCGTCAAGCCGCAAGTCCTCTCGTGAGGTTGTGGAAGGGGAAGAGAGGTGGGAGGCTCCTGACAACCCCCAGGGTGTTCTCCCTCAAAATTGGGGTTGGAACGAGCTAAAATCATTCTGTCACCTGTATGGTGCTCAAAGCTACGGCTAACGACAGGCGTCCCTTAGATCTTTGCCATGATGAATTTCATGGGCCTTGATCTGGCCTTTGCCGATCAGGTGGTATTAGTAACAACAACAACAACAGTATTTCATAAATTTCTTGTCTATCCTGTACCGTATTTTCTTCCTGTCTTTTATATATCTGATTTGTAAACAGAAATTATGTATAGGGAAAACTTTTCCCAGTTTATTTTAAAGCTCTAATGAGTGAGTGTTTATTAACGCCCCACACTTTGAGGGCTTTTGGCAAAGTGTCCCGTAATTCTGAACCTCACTCAAGTGACGAGAACGAAACGTGAACTGGCATCCCACTCTCCTAACTTCTACACCTCACCAACGTAAGGACTTTGTACCTTGGCAGATTTAACGTGCCTTAGCCTCTCAACACAGTGGGTCTTCTGTAATCCTCAAGTATAAGAATCAGCAACACTGAGCATGAATTCGCTAATACAACCACTCGGATACGGGAAGCAAATTAAAACCATTACTATAATTAAAATCTATTACTTTATCTTCCTTTAGTTGTTCAAAAAGTGACTCTCAGGATTAATATTTGGTAATCCAGACCTCTGGTCTATTCAATCTCTGCATCAACATATCTGCCTACGAGACATTATTATCTAGTATTACAGGATTATTATCGATTGCTCAAGTATATCATCTTTCAAATGAATTAAAGATCAAGAGCCTTATTATTTCTGAATGTTTATGTTTCTTCCAGCGAACATATTAAGATAAATGCGAATTGCTTCATCTTGTTGCCTGATTCCCTCCAAATGAAAGGTAAACATCTCTTAACTTCCTCCATCTTCTAAATTTCGATTTATTTTTGCCTGATTCAAAGGATTTTTCTCGGTATTATCGGGTATCGATCCATAATAAGCCCGTAAAAGAAACAACTATTTTTTGGTCTCAAATATCTATATCTGAAGATGTTTTCCCTCAATAATATAATAGTCTACTTTCTCTCTCTCTTTCTCTGATTCTATTCTAGCAATATGATACATATCGGCCGAAACAGTGTAGTTATTTTTTTTTTCTGGATTGACAGTCAGTTTTACGTTTCATTCCAATCAAGTATAATAATAAAATGTTGTGGATCTGTAAAATAGCTCTTTTTGAAGCTATTATAACCAATTTATTTGAATCAATTCTAGTGCCTTTGCGTTTATGTTACAAGTTGTACACAATATGCTGTTTGAAAATATTAACTTTAGAAGGAATTACTTTAGATATTCTTTCATCACCATTAATCGAGTGAATTTCCGTTGGTATATCTATGATAGTGTAGAACAAGGGGTTAAAAAAAAAGGATAATTAAAGACATGAGTTTCACATACAAAAATATCCTCAATTCTTACATAAATCGAAAATAAGAAAAGGAAACTAACATTTTTCTTTCAATTTACATTTGCTTTGTTATCGTTAATACTTCTAAACATTATTTATATTCTTTTATTAATAAAAAATTCTTTAAAATAAGTAGTTACACACACCAGAACTAAAAACCCAAAAATCATACCATATCTTTAGATTGCCCTAAATTATACAACGTAGCAAAAAAAAAAAGAAGAAAAAAAAGAGCATTATAAACAAATTTATAAATAATCTGACTCGCGTTATAAGAATAAGAAAAAAAAAATTTTTGAACAATTTGCTTTAATGTTACAATTGAAGGGTTTTCTAACTTTCAATTGAACGTTTTTACAGCGTTTAACAGACAGTTAGACGTTCTCCAAAATATTTACATTAATAAATAAAAAAATATTTAGGTAATATAAAAATAATATTCTTGAAGTCAGCATTTCTTTGTTCAGTCCTTAAGGTTCTTTAGTTTATCGAACGTTCTTCCTCGTTTTTCAACAGCCCATCTTTTATTCCGTAGGTTATATTTATCTCTCCCTATTACTGTACACACCACATAATTTTGTCATTAATCATATTTTTCTAATCATACCGAAGAATTCCCAGGCAAACTATTCATCTATAAGTTAAACTATAATTTCTCAACTTCATTTGCATTATTTATAAATATCATAAGATAAGTATTTTTAGGTATCTGACTTGTTGAAAATTGTTTTATATCTCTATTTTCGTTTATTCCAATTAAGTCCACGTCAACTACAATAGCGGATGTCAATATTTCCCCTTGAAAGAAAAAAAGGGTAGTCTATATTAATCTCTAAGAATACCTTTATATACATATACTACTGATAAAATTGATATCATTTTCATTCGTATCGTATTTTCAGAAACAGTTTCCAGAAATAAACGTCTGTTTGCTGGAAGTAGAACTGACAAAGCAGAGTAAAATCACAACTAGTCGAGAGAACAAAACTCACCCTTTCACAACGATCGGAATTGCTTCACCAGGTAAAAAGAGACTACTGTGCTTCATATTAAACATTTCTTTATCAAATTCAATCTAAAAAATAATTCAAAAAAAAAACTATAGGAGAATTAATTTTAAAAATCAACTAATTAAAATTTTGAGTAAATATTTGAAAATAATAAGCTGTCCCATCCATAATTAAAGATCAAACGTGGGTATTATAAAAAAAATGTATGAACGTCTGTTCAAGAAATACACATCAGTTATAACATTGAAAAAATAAGTGGAATTTAATTGAAATATATAAATAATAAAAACTATAACTCATTTCTAACTTATTGACGTTAATCTACAACAAATCCGTCGTATAGTGAGATAGATTTAATGTGCATCAATGTGTATTAGAACGTTAAATCTATCAGAGCTCATTCACAACGTTGGTGTGCTGTAGATGTGGGGAATGAAATGTGGTCTCAGGTTTCGTTCTTCCCATTTGATAGTGGTTGAAAACTAAGAGATTTATCGATAATAACCTGCATTGTTTCTAACTCCAATTTAATTAATTAATCAGTCAACGAGGTTAATCATCAACATAGAGTTCCTACCAAAAAGTAATTGAATTTCTTTGAGGTATTGTAAAACTTTCTTATAAAATACTTTCCACCTAAGAAAAACCAGAATTTGCGCTAGAATTTCATGAAGAAAATTAAATTATGAACTGATTATTATTATTATTATTATTGCTTTATTAAACGTATTTAAAACTCTTAGCTTGAAAGAATGACATAAATAAGTATCTGCTTACTTTTGAATAAGAATGTAACTAAGTCAAAGGAAAAGCTTGAAGATAAATAAATATAACCTATAGAATTAGGATGCACACACACACATAATAGATACTATCTTTAAATCTAAACTTAAATCTAGGTCTTGTGTATTACTGTCAACGATTACGTAACATAATTCCAATATCTTCTATTCGTGATCTCAACACAATGAGTTTCTATCCTATGATCTCTTCACCTCTAACCTAATCAATCATTTCTCCTCGTGACTACATAAAGAGGATTCTTCTGCAAGAAAACTAGAGGATGCAGTTTCTTTCATTTTTTATGCTTGTGGATAAACTTCGGAAAATGATCTTGGGTTTTTCGAAGAAAGAACCAATAGAACAGAGTACAATCTAGCAAAATATTATGAAGTAAAAATTTTGACAATCACTAAAGAAATATTCTCTTGAATATTCGAAACTAGGTCCCAAAGTCAACTGTTGAGTGGTGAAGGAATGAATACGTGAACTTTTTTGCTAAAATATTCAAATCATGTTCTGTGTTAATCATGTTTGCATATTAAAGCATATTTTCATAAAATAGTTATTTTAATTCAAGAATTCTTGTAGAAACAAAAATTCACACCTTTAAATGCCTTCTGTTTTACTTCAAAATCTGATGAAATGTACACTAGGTAATTATTTAATTTGAATAACATATTTCAATCCCTCAGAGTAGCATGG
This sequence comes from Trichonephila inaurata madagascariensis, assembly GCA_019973955.1. Taxonomy (NCBI): domain Eukaryota; kingdom Metazoa; phylum Arthropoda; class Arachnida; order Araneae; family Nephilidae; genus Trichonephila; species Trichonephila inaurata. The sequence continues at coordinate 1,208,764 of BMAV01009759.1, forward strand.
CGGGTGACAAAGAAAAATAAATTTAATTAGGAGTTAAGATTTTCTTCTTCAAATAAATGGATGGTACATTAATTGCATTGCATCAGGTTTGTATAGTATTTATATCGAGGACAAATGTTATGATTTCATGGTACGAAATGTAAAATTAAGTAAAAATATGCAGTTCTAATTTTTCTGTGTAAGAATATATAAATAAACATATCTTACACCTTAAAAAAGAGGAGCGGGAAATTTCTGATTCAGCTGAGATTTTAGACCTCATCAAAGGTTTTGAAATGCGATTATATTGAACAGTATGGTGATTAAAATGCAACGAAGATACATCAAAGAAACAATTTAAATAGTACTATGACTTAAAGAAAGAAATAATTTAAAGCTCACACTTGACATTCATATTTTGCAAAATTATTTACTGAGATTAAAAATGCATCAGAGAGAAATTCCATTAAGGACAAGTTAAAAGTATTTTTTTAAAAGACCAACTGCTTTATTTACTTATTCCGTCTACTTCGTAAAAGAGTACAAGAAAATAATGTTTAAGCCTATTTTAGAAGGTACGATTTCGGTCAAAATTTATACGTGTGTCAAACAATTCTTTGAACGCCACATAAATAAACTAGGAAGCTCAAAAAGAAACTAAACATTTCTAGTAAAATTGAAACTAAAGCATAAAAAGTTCCCTTAAAGGGAAAAAGAAAACAAACAAAAAAACAAAGCAAAAAAAGATGAATAGCAGTAAACAAAGTGAAATAACGCTGCCGTTTCGGCAAAAAGGGATATATATAGATGCATTTACATTTTTTTTTTCTATACTACGAGTCCGCTTTCATTTCATCTCGTTAGTGGTATAGAGAAGGAGAAGTAATCTTGTTTCCTTCGTGCTGGCGGAAACAAAACATTAATTTGAGCGCTATGAAAGAAGCCCTATCCTATCGTTCACTAGAACACCAACACTGTGCACTCTTTTCTGTACTGCGATTCATTGTTCAGCTATGGTGTTCATACATACACACAGCTTGCTTTCTAACTGGAACATAAAGAAACAAAAAGTCGCTTCCTAAGGGGAAAAAGTAATTTAAACTGTTTTCCTTTTTACTGTTTAAGCTGCGTTAGGGATCCATGAAACAGGAGTTGAGACACAAGTAATCAAACAACGTTGCTCACTTGTTTTGATTCCATCATTATTCTATTTCTGAACAGGTTGCTTTCTGTACTGATGATCAACATTCGGATGACAAACATTGGATTCGGATTTAAATAGGTCTGCAGGCAGAAATGTCGAATTTCAAAAGCATGATTTGCATTGAAGTATATACATTAGTTAAACTGCTCGAGCACATACAATTTTAGTTAAATTCAGTTTTGAATACACGCTTTTATATAAAGAGCTGTATTCTAAGAAGAAAAATTTAACAGCGTAAAAATAAAACCCTGCAGTGTGAAATAATACAGAAAATAATAATAAATTCGTTCAATGACGCAAATTTTGGTTTTTTCACATAATATATTGAGTGTTAAAATAATATTTTAAAAGTCAGCAGTTACTGTGTTAAATGACCAATAGCTGTTTGAATTGAGACTAAATATGTATATATAAACACCCACATATTTGTATACATATATCTGAGTAAGTAAAATATACATACACTGATTATAATAAATTAAGGAAAAATCACAAAAAATACGAAGACTCGCCCCAAAATAAGCCAGTCTCAATGAAATTTGACTTAATAAGTAAAAGGAGCTGTATTAACGATATTACATTATGCAAAATAGTGGCAATACAGTTGGAATATGTCATTTGCGAAGAGCATAAAATGGATGTCCCAGAGCAAGGCGACAATTATCGCGGCGCTGAGATTAGAAATCTGGTATAGTGAAATTGCAACAATGACCTCCACGCATCATGTCACAGAAGAACTGCTATGGGAGTTATTGAAAGACTAAAAGCGGAGCTAAGTCCGATAAAAGTGGCTAAAGGGCTGAATGTGAGTCCATCTGTGATTCATAGACTTTGGCAACAATTTCTAACCACGGATTCGGCATCTCGGAGGTTCAGCCAAGGACAGCCACGCTCTCCCACGTGTGCCGATGACAGATAATTGTCATTATGTGCACGAAGGAATAGAGCCGCAACTCCGGCTGAACTCAGATTCACTCTTGCTGCATGCTCCGAAAGGTTGGTATCAAGGTCAAGCGTGCGTCGAAGGCTTCATGAACGTGGTTTTTATGCGAGACGATTAGCCATTTTCGTCCCACTCACGTCACGCCATACGATGGAATGTTTGCAGTGGGCGTGTCAAACATATCCACTGGACGCGTGATCAATGGAGGACTGGTCCCTTTGCGGATGAGTTCTGACTTAGTCTCGAAAGCGATAGTAAACCTATTTTCATTTAGAGAGAACCTTGAACTCGTTTTCATCTTTGACACATCAGTGAAAGAGATGCATGTGGATCATGCAGTGTCTGTATTTGGCGTGGTATCTCTTTGGGTGGTCACACAGGCCTCCATGTCTTTTACCATGGAAATGTTAATGCTCACACCTAAAGAGATCACATTCTGGATGTTTATGGGTGCCCTTATGTCGGGGTAATAGGTGATGCTTTCGTGTTATAGGATGATAATGCGAAAACACATAGGGCTCGCATCGTGAATGTTTATCTTGATCAGGAATAAATTCAGCGCATGCAGTGGTCAGGTCAATCACCGTACTTTACCCGTTTTGAGCATGTTTGAGACGCTATAGGACGACCTGTAGCTGCTCTCAATTTCCCTTTTAGGGCCCCTGTCACGCTTTCAACTGCCTTTAAAGAGTAATGGCTCGCACTCCCTACAGAATTAATTGACAGCCTCACATATCGCTGCATGTGCTGTGTTGCTTCTAGGAGGAATCATACCCCATATTAAAGATACTTCTCCTATTCCAAACTGACGCATCTGATTTGTTCATTTTATACATCTGCTAATTTCTATAACACCATATTTGTATGGTGATTTCTCTTTATGCAGGTTTATACCTTTCTACGTGTTGTATAATGTGAAAAGTTTCATTAAATTCTACGCATAACATTTTTAACTATCGTCATTTTTGTGGTTTTTCCTTAATTTATGATAACCAGTGTATATATAAAAATAAGTGTTTGTGTCAAGCCATGATTTAATATTTACAATGAATTACTTTGCAAAGATTCCTTTAATCATCTTGTTGAAGCCAAGTAAAGGAAGTCTTTTTTATTTCACAGTTCTACATTTTTATTCACGAGCACTTACATAATAAAATGCAAGCAAAACACGTATACGAAAAAAGACATTAACTACTGATTACCCTCTACTTCTTTGTGAATCACTCCCAAAACATTTTTTTAACCCTGAGAATCCCGTATAGGAACAAAAGGAAGTTTCTACAATTTTCCATTACACTTGATTGGTTGGAAGTTAGTGTGATGTGATTCAGTGACATCTCTTCAGTTCAGTTCAGCTCAGACACGTATCAGTTACAATTAGAGTTAATAAAAATGATTCAAGGTTTGAAAAAACTTTTAATGCAAATTCCTAAAATGTCTGAGTCCAAAAATATTTAAAGCAAGTGAAAAGTTGAATGAACTAAAATTTATATTGATATTAAAATGAAAGCTTTTGAAGTAAAGCTTGTATTACACCACTATAAATCAAGTTGTCGTCCATCACATTATGTCTTCATTTCTTTGAGTTTAAGAGTTGAGTACTCTTTTATTTCAGCTGTAAAAAATTTTTAATAATGATTTTTGATCTACACAACATAAATCAATTAAAAGATTAGCTATTTCATTTTATTAAATGCGGCTAACAGTTTTTTCGTGAGTGACATTACAGACTTTTATTCAAAAATAAATTTTAAAGAAGGGAATAAGCTGTGTTAATGGTTGCAATCAATTATATTAATACTTTTAAAATGCTTTTATTTTCTTGAAAAATAAAAGGTTTTAAAGGATTTGTTTCTAACATTTATATACAAAAAATGCTTTTATAAAGGATTTAAAATTTCCTAAGCTGAAGATAATGCTTCATAATATATTTTTATTTTAATAGCTTTCCTTCTGGGCAGTTTTCTGGTGCATTTTCATAAACACTGAAGAGAAGAAATAACTTGAGTTTAACAGGAACACAGTAATAGCATTGACGATACTTTTTTTGTTTATTTTGCTTAACAAGTTAAATGAAAGTCAACAAATAAATTTATCTTCAGGATCATTCTCGGTTTTACATTAGCATAATACTTAAGCTATGCCAATAAGTTTTTCGACGCAGTGCATCTAACTATAAATTCTTAATTCAATTCTTACTTTGCTTCAAAATATTCCCGCTTATGTAAAAAATAAGCTTATTTAATCTTTTCAGAAAGTATTTATTAATTAAAGAGTTAAGTGATTACTGAAAAGCCTCGTCCTTTATCATATTTGATACATTTGCTTTTCTGTGAAAAAAGTAATTCTTGAACTACCTTTCCAAAGAGTATTAAGGATTAATTCGGGAATTATTTAATCATTTTGAAATCCTCATTTTTTCCACTTTTCTTTTAGTATTGTACTTTCTATTTAAATATTTCCCGCATAGAATTTTGTAGGATGTATTTTTACTTTAGTGATGAATTCATTTTCAGTCGGATTTATCCCAACACAAACTAAAATTCCTTAAAATAAAAATACATTTTAGCTGGATGATTAACTCTTTTAAAATAATATATACTCTTATCAATAAATCATGGATATCCCTTAAAGAGACTCCATAATAATCTCACGTTAATAATTCAAAGATTATTTTGCGGTGGTTTTGTTTCTTAAAGAAAAGTAAACACAAGGTTCTTTACAGTGCACTGAGAAGACTGTCATTGATAGTATATTGTATTAATTTTTAAGCATTCAAAACAAATTTTGAAGTTGAATAATGTATTACTAATACGAAATTATTTTATACTAAGAAATATAATGAAATAAAAAAATTAAAAAGAGTTTCAATGAAATATTATAGCATGTTATATACTTGTGTGCCTTTATCAAGCTTTTGCATAAGAGTTACATATGTATAATCCAATTAATAATAATTATTATATATGTATAAACACATACATATTGCTATGGATAGTTTGGATTTAGAACACCTGCTGGAAGTATATTTAGGCAAGAAAGATCGTTTCTGGGCAAGAAGGAGTATCTTCTATTAATGCTACACTCATTCGTCTCGCATTTTTGGTCGTCAAAAGTAATCAAGTCACCAAATTTGGCGACAAAGATAAATGCTTTGTGAATAATCTAGAAAGGTTAAGAATAATTAGCTGAAGAGCTAAGAGTAAAAGTTCCTAGTACGTGTTTCTACTGCCTATTTAAGGATGCTGCAAGGAAGCATTATTGACAATGTTAGAGCTTCATAGTGACTGTGCAATTCATTTGCCTTATGCGGTATTATGAATACATATTTGTATTACTGTGCTGTAATTTGAATGAACTTTGAATTTGTGTTATGATGGATTTACACAGACATTTTAATTGTTTATTTCGAAAAGCAAAATTGTTGTATGTGCTAAAGAGTTCTAGGTTAAAATGTGATTTACTCCTAAAAATCTACCTATTAATTACGTAGGCATTAGCAAAATGTAAAAAAAAAAATTAACCGCATATATAATATAAGTTATGAATTACTCATAAAGAATTTCAAAAATTATTTGAGGCTTATAACTAACTCAAGGGTTATCTGTGGTTGTCATTATTCTTAAATGAAATTCTTTAAATTGTACTAGAAGGATAGTCATTATTTTATGCTGCAATAATTTCTAAGCTCCTAATTTTTTATTCAGATTGAATCTTTTACTTTAAATACAATTTGATTTTATAATAAGACTCATTCAGCAGTAGATGATGATATAAATTGTAAAGTGTCTCAATAACAATATTACAACATGTTACGTTTTATTAGAAGCCGCCTTTAAACAACTTATATCAAAAAGTTATGTAAACGCCTCCGATGTATATATATATATATATACATATATATATATATCTGCATTAAGGTATCCGACTACGTTCGGAATCGAGATTTTTCAAAAGCGTATAAATGGATAATATTTATGATATTGAGTGTCACGTAGATTATAAAATGTATATAAAATTGTTTTAAGAATAGTATTACAATAAAAAATTATTTAAGTACAATATTTTGACAAAAAATGAACATAAAATGACCAATTTTCAAAATATTCTCCTTTTATGAAAAATGCTTCTATTATAATAATATTTTGTATGTATTTAGCTCAGACCTCTGTACAGAGGCTCAACTAGAATTTTTGAAATATATAACTTAGAAGTGGGTTTATCCATGTTTCACAACAACAGAGGGGAGAAATTTAAAGAAAAAAAACGCCGAGAATTATTTCAATGGGTTGTAACTCTAAAAATAATGTGAATTTTTCAAAAATCATAGTCGATCCTCTGTACAGAGGTCTGAGCTATAATCAAGCAAAATATTATTATAATAGAAGCATTTTTCACAAAAGGAGAACATTTTGAAAAAAGGTTATTCTAAGTAAATTTTTTGCCGAAATATTGTATTTAAATAATTTTTTTTTGTTACAATATCCTTAAAACAATTTTATACGTGTATTCTAATCTAAGTGACACTCAATATCATGAAAATTATCCATTTGTGCACTTTTTTAAAATCACGATTCGAATACCTTAATGTATATGAATTGGTTGATTCAATTTAAATGATAAGAATAAAAAAGAAGAATCCAATAACGTTAAGCTCTACTTTAAGTTTATGTCAAATATACAAAAATTATGTGGAATAATTGGCTTAGCATTTTATACAGCATTTAATAAACTTTATTTGAATTATTCTTTCATGGTGCTTTATTCACATCTGTCAATTAATTGACAGCTTTAAACATTTCAGTTACGCTTCAAATATTTTGGAGCATTTATTTATGCAATATATTCAGTACGCCACGTCCACACATTATAATATAGCAAATAAAACACAGCATTTCAGCTGTTCACTTATAAAAAAAGGGGGAATAATTATATGAACTTCAAACACATTTCGTTATATATAATACAAAAATCAATCAATATCTTCAGATAAATTAATTTTTTTGATACATAATCTTATTCAAAAAGATTTTATGTATAATTATATTAATATTTATTTCGAAAATAACAATTTCTGGCTAACAAAACTTAAAATTCCAAATAGTTAAACATATGACAGAGAAAGAGAGTGGGGTTTTTTCTTTTTATTTATTCTAATCTTGTACTAATTTGTAAATGTTTTTTATTTTTATTCACATCATATTAGCATAAAAAATGCGGATTATAATTTTTTGTAACAAATATAGAAATATTTTAAACGTTTCTGTTTTTATACTCTTCTCTAATTCTTCATACACTATTCATGCTAACTTTGACCTTTAAGTTATCTTTTTCATGGGTTGCACTAATATCTTTGCATCCTAACACCCAGACCTTTAATAAATGATGCCTGAAGTATCAGTTTTATTTAAGAGTTAATACAGGGGAAGGGGTGAGAAACAATTCCAAAAATCCCTTACGAACCTCAGCGCGAAATAATTTATACCCGGCAGCAGATGCTTGTTGTGATTCAGGTCTGAATCACGCGGAGCCACCAACTGTCAGCTTCAGCGTGATCGGTCATTAAATCCCTACCCCATGAAAAGCAACTCCCGCGTCATTTGGTCAGTCAAGCGTTCTTTTTACGAGGGAAGCACGTTTCTTCCTGTGTGTCATACAACGTTCTATCGTGCTCGATATTATAACTGCTTTATTACGTTTTTCTGATCCTTTTCCGAGCAAATTAACTGCTCAAATGTGCTTCCGTAAAAAGGTGACTTGTGTAACATGAAAAGCGTCACCGGTAATTTTGGAAATTACTAACGTCTAACGTCAAAAATTGTGTGGACAGCTGCTTTTTAACTGAAAATGAAATTTCAAATTCGTGCTTACATTCGCTTGATGAATAAAAAAAATCTTATCTAGAATTGTATTAATATATCTATGATTTCTCTAGTAAAGTTACAGCTCTGAAAAGTGAACAATGTATTAAAAGGTTACATAATTACATTGAAAGTACTTATATGTATATATTTGCATGTAGCACACACACAAGATAAAAAAATATGTTACAAACAGTAACAAGTAAATAACGAGTGAGTGTTCATTAACGCACTCCAAAGTAACATGAGCTTTGGGTGACCGACCTCTTAATTTTGAACCGCGGTCAAGTGATAAGAACGACAACTGACCTAGAATTCCCTCTCAAAACTTCCACACAAGAACCAGCGGGATTACATTTGAGCCACAACAGATTTAACGTGCATCAGTCCATCTACACGGCGGATCTTCAGTGGTACTAGGTATCGAACTCATAACACATCCGCCACGAGCTGGTGGCCCTAGCCACTAGGTTACCTTGACATTCAACAGGTAACTAGATGGCAAAGAGTTATACAAGTAATTTTTAACCCTTTTTCAACGGGTGTGTCATAGATGCACCAGTCTCAAACCCTTTTTTCGGGAGGTAGGAAGTTCATGCAACTTTCTATGGCTACCGGTGACATTTGGGGTGGATACATATGTGACAAACTCGTCTGTAAGATAATTTTCTCTGATCAGTACATCGTCGCAAAAAGGTGAAGCAGATTAATAGTTTTCCATTCTTGAGGATCCTATTTATGAATATACCTATATTAAACTTCTGTTCTGTCATCCTTAAGAGGTGACAAAAAGTTATTTAAATATACCAGTAAGAATGAACTATAAAATATTTAATACTCCATTGAAACATTATAAATTCATTGACTTTGATCACAGATAATCTAATTGAAAGATAATGTATCAGAAGTTGCATCCAGAATATGAGAAAATTTAAAGATGCAGCATGTTATTATTATCTAGTAAAAAAGAGAAAAACGCCACTTTTCTGTCCTTGCAAAATAAAGAAAACATCCTAAAAGAGATAGCTCAAGTTATGTGATATATTATAGTCAAAATCATTTTTTCTTTATATAAATATATAAAGAAAAAGTATAACTGTAAAAAAATTCCTAATGCCATTACAAATGTAACAAAGGATAAAATAGTCTTCTTGTGAAAACTAGTTCTGTTTCTCAAGTAAAATAAATACGTGGTTTATGTATAATTTATAGAAAGCCAAATTACCTAGAAAGTCTAAAAGCTGCATTATTCCAATTACGTGAAGCTTATGCAATTTCACGGCTTATTGCACCATTTCAAAAGTTTATTCTATTCAATAAAAACCCCGTAAAAGTCGTAATAATATATCTTGATCAAACCTCTTCATCGGAGAGACAGTATTTCCTTTTGAAGTGAAACCAATCTGTGCTTTAATTTCATCATCATAACACTTGCATTAAAATGTTGGTAAGTAATTTCCGGAGTTTATAATAACCAAGACTCACCCAGAGTTTCAAATTTTTCCTTTGGCAAGAATTAAGCTAAGCACTGCCTAGAAAATACCTTCTGCGTGCTTAAAATCGCTGGGGAGCGCAGTTCCATTAGCAACAGGATGCAAGTTTAATTACCACCCGGTAAAGTACAAGATGTTTAAGAAAATAATTTAATTCCACCTCTCTTGTTTAAGCGCTAATCTAATTTAAAGCCCCCTTTTACACAAGCATCTCAAAATGTGATTTTCAAGCACGGCATAGGGCTGAAATATTATTTAGAGCTGCTTGTTCACAGACCACCACAATATATAGCTACGCTTTTCTCTAAAAGTTCAGTGGAGTTTAGCAAAAGCACAACTTTGCTGCTTGAAAGATGCTCTTTGCCACTGTTCCGCTTTCGAATTAACGAATCACAGATTAAAACGCGAAAAAATCACGCAGTGCCCTCAATGATTCACATAAACTTCCCTTAGTTTCGGCAAAGAGAGGGCCTAAGGGAAAATACTTTTTAATGAGGGAAATGTTGAAATGGCAGATAGGTTTTTAAATACACTTTAGCTGAAATTGATTGCGACACGTTAACCCCCAGGACCAATTCAATTTCGCTTTAAAACATTTTATAAAGTATTTTTCAAAGAGTGTCCTTTCAGAGGATGGATTTGAAGTGGCTTTTTACAAGGATTATAAACTTTTCCTTTTGTTAAAATGTACAGTAAAATATCATGGTTATATATAAATCATGAAAATTATAAATTAAAAAAGCTATGTTTTATGAGGAAGTTTAATTGGCATCCTACTTAAGCATTAATTTTAAATTAAACAAATCGGAGGAAAAAATAAAACTTTTCACGGTGTCAAATATTTAATATTACTTAGGAAGATGAATTATTTCTATTCAGAAACAATAAATAATTCAAAAAATAGGATTTCTTATTTTTAATTATTTATGTTAAGAATAAATTCATGTAACTCAAAATGAGTATAATAACATTAAATTCTTCAAGACATGATGTATATTATAGAAACAACTTAAACTTTTCGTATAATGATTAATTAATGAAATAATTCATAAAATAATTAAAACTATTTATATATACACACACAAACTTGTATATATACATACATACATACATACATATATATATATATATATATATATATAAGACGCAAAAGGGAATGAGTTTGGTACCATCAAACTAACTATCCCCACTTATTTGTTATATTATACATATGTGTGTATATGTTACCGTTAAAGTGTGAAATCCGTTATTTAATATAATAACTAGGTATTTCATGAAATAACTGTACAAGTCAGTTAAAATAGCATATAAAATTATTGAATTATATGATTTAACTAGGTATGCTACAGAATAATGATTACTTGATCGCTAAAGTGTGAAATACGGCACTCGAAAATTCTTTGAACCGGTTCTAGTTGTTTTTTTAGTCAGGTTTGAGCGGTTTATAATTACTTTGCAATGACGTGTGTATACCCTTCATTCCATTTCTTTTAGATGTAGAATTTAAACGGTGTATTTATGTTAGAGTTTTACATTTTGGATTATTAACAGATATTTTTGCAACTTGTTTTCAAGCAATGACTTCTGCAAGAATGTAAGACTAATCTGTAAATAAGAAATACTTAATGCAAGAGAGATTCAAATATTTATTAAGCAAGTGTGGGATAAAGGAAAACAGTACTACACTTACTGGTGACAAATTATTAACCTTGATAGCAAACGTAAAATATGCTAAAACAGCACAGAAAATAGTTCGACGTGACTGTTGGTCACTTCAGCGTTATGATGTCCTTGAAGTTCAACGAGTAGAAAAGTTAATTGTGCTAATTGCAGATGTATATAAAACATATTCTTCCCCTCCCCTTTTCTGTTAAACTAATGTAAGCAATATGAGAAATAATAAATTATATCATCTGCTTTTCCTTATTATTTATCAACTAATCATCCGCAATAGGGATAAAATGCATTTTTCGAGAGATTTTTGCTGTTTATCTTCCATTAATTTATAAAATAACTTTGAAATTGCTTATTTTTAAACTTAGCGGTCTATCATTAGTTATTTCAAGGAATAACTAGGTAAAGTACGAAATGTTTCTTCTATTGTATACTTTAACTGACTTGTCTAGTTATTTCATGAAATACC